>BLBF01000243.1:298361-310125 GCA_015471245.1 Laticauda colubrina | reverse complement strand
TCTCTTTTTCTCTTCTTTCTCTTTCTTCCTCCCTCCCTCTCTCCCTCTCTCCCAAGCTCTCATCTCATCCCCCTCTCATCTCCCTCTTTTTCTCTTCTTTCTCTTTCTTCCTCTCTTCCCAGGCTCTCATCTCTCTCTCATCTCCCTCTTTCTCTTCTCTCTCTCTCTTCCTCTCTCCTTCTCTCCTAATCTCACATCTCTCACATCTCTTATCTCTCTCTCTTTCTCTTCTTTTTCTTCCTCTCTCCCTCCCTCCCAAGCTCTCATCTCTCTCATCTCTCTCTTTCTCTTCTTTCTCTTTCTGCCTCCCTCTCTCCCTCTGTTGAGATAATTCCCCATTCGGAGAATGAGCGCATACAGGGAGAAATATTTGAGAGTAGTGTTTGAATAATACAGATACACAGCACACAAATACATTGTACAGTAAATGTAGGTTTTTACTTCCAGGAACATTAAGCAAAATCCAAACAAGCAATCCAAAGTCATTCACAAGTAAATTAGTCAGTTTTCAATCCAGGGATAATCCAATAAGAAATTCCAGTGTCTAAAACAGTTCAGTAACAGACTGACATCAAATCCAGGAATAGCAGTCAGTTAGAAGAAAAATGGAGGAACGGCAATACTCTCCAACAGAAGGAAACAGAGATTCACTCTCTTCTGAGACTGAGACTAAGACAACCCAGGTTTCTGGCTCCATCTTATGGCAGTTTGAGAAAACACCCAATTACAGTTTTGCATTTTCTTAAAAGATGCAGTTTTAAAATGTCTATCCTGGTTTATATATTTCTAACCCAAATACCTGTTAGGTGATTTACATTCCTAACACCCTCCCTCCCAAGCTCTCATCTCTCTCATCCCTCTCTCAACTCCCTCTCTTTCTCTTCTTTCTCTTTCTTCCTCCCTCTCTCCCTCCCTCCCAATCTTTCATCTCTTTCTCTTCTCTCCCCCCTCTTTCTTCTCCCCCCCCTCTTTGCCACCCTACTTCCTGCTTGGTGGTTTACCGTGTTAGAAGGAGAAATGCACCACACAGCCTCTGCACCCTCAAAATGACCAGCACCCAACCCACCTCCCATTTCTCTTTGGATCTCCAGGTGCCTTCAACTGTGCTGCCACCCCTGATCGCGCCTGCAGTGGCTTCACGACTCTGACCGCCCAGGAGCCCCCTTTGCTCTTTGACCTCGAGACAGACCCTGCAGAGAACTACAACCTCCTGCAAGGAATGGCCCACAAGCCCGAAATCCTGAGGATCCTCAAGGAGGCCCGCCTGCTGAAAGCTGCCTTCGACCAGGACATGGCCTTTGGGGAGAGCCAGCTGGCCTTGGGGAGTGACCCTTCGCTCCAGCCATGCTGCAGACCCCAGTGCAGCCCCCGGCCCTCCTGCTGCCGCTGTGGCTCTTAGCCCCGCTGCCCCTCCTTCCATGCCCCCCCTCCCATAATTCACCTCTTGCTTTTCTTCCCTTGGACCGGGGAGCCGGTTCGGTTTAGCAGCCTCCCAAGAAGCTTTCATCATTTTTTTATTGGGGGAGGGAATAAGAACTACCCCTTGCTTTCTGACCCTGGACAACATGCTCAGCTGGACAACAAGCCCAGGTGCCCACCGTTGGCAGGGAAAGGATAATGCATCTCCTGCAGCCTCACTTCTTCCGCTTTTCAGAACAACTCCAAACTCACCCTTTTTCCCCGTTGAAGACTATTGAGGGTTGGGGGCTGAAGGGATTTGGCCCCAGAACCTTGTCTGTCTTGTGGTGACCAGGACCGGATGCAGCATTTAGAGGGGGGTCTTGCCACAGCGGAGCAAAGCAGGGCCAGCACTTCTTGCATTCTTGGAAATCCATCGATGCAACCCAGGATTGCGTTGGCCATTGTGGTCACTGCAACGCATGGCTGGCCCACCCTTGAGCAATGGTCCAGTTTCCAGGCTGAGTTAGACGAGAGCCAGCGAGGATTCCTCCTTGGAGGGTGAGGAGGGGGCCAGGGAGTGTCCAGAGCCTGGGAGGGGGCAACTTACGCCAAGGGAAAAGAGACATGGAACCACGGAGCTCTGCATTTGGAAGCTGCCTCAGCCCTCACCGCCTCATTCCCGCCCCCCTCTGCAATCTGCAGCAAATGCAGTTGCTCCTTCCTTGAGAGGTGCCTGTGCAGCCCATCAAGCTGGAGAGAGAATAACAAAAGAGCTGGGAGGGACCTCAGAGGTCCTCTACTCCACCCCTGGCTCAAGCAGGAGACCCTGTACCATTCTAGTCAAAACAGCTGTCCAATCTCTACTTAAAAACCTCCATTGTTGGGGCACCCAGAGGCCAGTTACGACAGAAGGAGAGAAACACAGGCGTCTTAGGATGAAGAGATGGCTGAAGCTGGCCATGTGGCTTGCGTGGGCTCTGATGTTGTAAATTAACTTTCTCCCCTGCCATGGTGGCGGATATCTGGAGCTCGGGTGGAGGATAAAGATGGGGAGGGGGTTTCTCGGAGGAGGTGGGTTGGTTACCAAATGTTTCATTACCAGGCTGGGTAATTGTCAGCGTCCCAAGTAACGCACCTGTAGGAAGTAGAACTGTGAGGCAGGCAAATTCCTCAGTTTTATCGGATACATCATCTTGGCACGACAGGTGAAAGCCGACTGAAAGTTCCCGCAGCTTTCACCTCATGAAAAAAAAGTTTCTGCTTTCCCCCAAGTCGCTAGTCATGCTGTCCAATCTAGGCGCCGGCCGGTTGCTTGGTTACTTGGCTCCTTCCCTGGCCGGCCAACCTGTGAGAATGTCCTTGGTTCCCACAGGAAAGCTTTGTTGTTTCGGTTACAAAAACCCACCTGACTATTTCCCCCCCCCCCCTTTTGCTGTGTGGCAGCAGATTAACAGATAATCAGAGTTGGAAGGGACCTTGTAGATCATCTAGTCCACCCCCCGGCCCAAGCAGGAGACCCTACACCACTACTGACAAATGGCAGTCCAATCTCTTCTTGAAACTCTCAAGTGAAGCCCCGGAGCCTCCAAGACGGCTTTGGCCACGTTCACTTCAGGGTTGATGGGAGTTTAGGGGAAGTCAATGTTGATGTTCTTCTGCTTATTAGGGTTTTGTGGCATCAGTAGGTCTGGTCATGTCGGTTGAGGGTCTTGTGATGGGTCAGGTGTGGGTCCTGTCATGGAAGGAGCTTCTTCCTTGGGTGTTGTGGTTCGCCGGCAGCAGGTGTGCATGGCTGAGGTCTCGGAGAGCAAGGACTGAGATGAGGGGCCTGCGTGTGATACAGGGATGGGCCAGGGAGTGGAGTGCGGCCTTCGGAGGTTGTGGAGGCTGGTAGCAGTGATGAAAAGGATCCCGAGGAGCCTGTGCCCAGTGGGTATGTGCGCAGGGCTGCTCGAAGGAAATAGCAGCTGCAGCAGTACGGGCGACTCAGGAGTAAGGCTGCAGGGTAGTAGCCCCTCCCTTAAGAGATAAAAGCCAGCTGAGAGACTGAGTTCTTTGCAGGAAGCAAAGAAGTTTTTGCACTCAGGTCTTGTGGACATTTGGACTCTCTTGGTTTGTGTTTGGAGACTTTTTATTTGGAATATTTCTTAGTAATTTTATCTAGTATTCTTGGCAGCCTTGCACCACCTTGTTCTTATCAGAGACAATTAGTTTGAAGCAGCCTTTTCACCATGAAGGAACAGAATTCGTAAAGAATCATTAAAAGGTTTTGCTGTGACCTCTGTCTGGTGTTTGTTTCCTTGGAAGAAGGTTTGGGTCAGAACATTGGGTGAGCATGTCCTGTTTCTCAGTTGGGCCAGGTAGGTGATGGCCCTTGAGTCCTGGGCCCTCAAAGCAAGATCCCACCTTTATTGGCCATTCTTGATTTATTATTTGTTGATATGATTTGATTTTGGGTCTGCCTGCCTCTAGAGATGGTGATATGGTTGCCTGGCTGTAGAGATGGTTAACCTGACTCATCCGAAGACCCTCACCTGATGGTGGCCTCCCCATCCCCAGACCTACAGACCACACGAAGCCCTTAGATAACCAGGAAAACACCAACACAGATTTCCCCTAAACTCCGCTGAAGGCGTCACCTGGCCTGGTAATAAAACGTTGGGAAACCGACCCACCAGCTCAGAGAAGGAACTTCCACCCTCAACTTTTCCCCTCTTTTCTTAATTTGCTGCTACCTGCCCCGCACAACCCCCGGAAGTCTTCCCTAAAACTCCGAGGATTATATCCTGACAGTGAGAACAATTGACCAGTGGAACTACTTGCCTCCAGAAGCTGTAAAGGCTCCAACACTGGAAGTTTTTAAGAAGAGATTGGACAACCATTTGTCTGAAGTGGTGTAGGGTTTCCTGTCTGGGCAGGGGGTTGGACTAGAAGACCTCCAAGGTCTCTTCAAACTGTTTTATTCCATTCCATTGCATATTCTCTATTCTATTATTTCTTTTCTATTCCATTCCATTCCACTCTACTCTATTCCCATTTTCTATTTTCTATTCCTATTTTCAATTCAATTCCTATTCCATTCCACTCCACTCCAGTCTAATTCTCTTCTAATTCTATATCTTAACAAAAGCACTTTTAAAAAGCCTTAATGGATGTCCCAGGCATTGACATCTGTGATGTTGGGTTTCTTCTTTTTTCAAAGATCAGAAAATGCTAATCATTTAATTTGAAGCTTAATTATTGTTATTTTTTCAATGTTTATACTGTGAGCATTATTGACAAAGAGAAGTTGTGATTTTTGTGCCTTTGGGAAATAAATTCTTGATTTCTTAAATATGCAACGTGGTGGTGTTTTTTTCCAGACACAGGTATTCCTCGAGTTATGACTGCTCTCTTAGCGACCGTTCAAAGTTATTGACAGGCCCTCCCCAAAAAGTACCATGACCCAGATTCAAAGTTTCAGGGCCTGCCCCCACTACTTGGACTTGTAGGGTCTCATTTTGCTTTCCCTTGCCCGAACTGGTTTGCCTCTGGCCATGATGGATTATATTGCTTTGCTTGTCCAACGGTCACAAAAGGAGACCACGTGACTCCCCCCCCCCCCGGATACCTTAACGGTCATAAAATGAGTTGGTTGCCAAGCATCCGAATTTTGATCAGGCGACCCCCGGAATGCTGGAACTGCTGTAAGTGTGAAAAACGGTCCTAAGTCACTTTTTTCTGTGTTGTTATAACATTGAACAGTCCCCAAATCTGAAGTAGCATCTCCTCCAATTTAAAATCCTTGGGCTTTTCAGCTGGTGGACTCTGTGTAGAGGAAAATCTTAGAATAGAATAGAATAGAATGAAGGAATATATAGAATAGAACAGAATGAAAGAATAGAATAGAATAGGATAGGATATTAAAGAATAGAAGGAATAGAATAGAAGGAAAGAATAGAATATCATAGAACAATGAAATAATAGAATAAGGAAA
This sequence comes from Laticauda colubrina, assembly GCA_015471245.1. NCBI lineage: Eukaryota > Metazoa > Chordata > Lepidosauria > Squamata > Elapidae > Laticauda > Laticauda colubrina. The sequence continues at coordinate 304,748 of BLBF01000243.1, read as the reverse complement.
GAATAGAACAGAAGGAAATAATAGAATAGAACAGAAGGAATGAATAGAATAGAATAAGGAAAGAATAGAATAAAGAAAGAATAGAATAGAAGGAAAGAATAAAATAGAACAGAAGGAAAGAAGAATAGAATAAAGAAAGAAAAGAATAGATTCTTTCTTGGCCAAGTGTGATTGGGCATTCAAAGAACTTGTCTTTGGTGCATAAGCTCTCAGTGTACATAAAGAAAAAATAAAATACATTCATCAAGATTCATAAGATATGACACTTAGTGATAGTCATAGGTTACTAATAAGCAATCAAATCATACCAGGAAACATAATAAAACAATATAAATGGTAAAGATACAGGCAACACAGTTACAGTCATAAGTGGGAAGCGATAGTAGGAAGGGTGAGAGGAATAATAGTAGTGCAGACTTTGTAAATAGTTGGACAGTGTTGAGGGAATTATTGGTTTAGCAGAGGGATGGCATAGGGGAAAAAACTCCCCTTGCGTCCAGTTGTTCTGGTGTGCAACAGTGCTCTCTATAGCGTCCTTTTGAGGGTGGGAGTTGAAACAGTTTAGGTCCAGGATGTGAGATTTATTTATTTATTTCTAGCAAGAGATTGATAAAGACCCCCTTGCAGAAAATGTCCAAGCCTCTAGAAACTCTATTGCAGCGGGTTTCAAACATGGTGATTTTAAGAGCTGTGGACTTCAGCTCCCAGCATTCCCCGGTCAGCTTTGCTCTATTGTGTGTAGACCTTCCGCCAGCTTTGCCACGACCACCAGCCATCTTCTAAGTAGTTCTTTGGAGCCGCCATTATGGCTGGTGCTATGTGAATCCAGGTCAGGGTTGACTCCAGGAACGCTTCCCACGCTGAAGGCCACGAGTCTGGGGCAGGAGCGGTTGAGTGGCCCCTTCCTTCTGGCCTGCCCTCCTGAACCGGGGCCAGATCCGTCTCCTAGCAACTCGGAAGGAGAACCCACTGATGTCGACATCTCCCTGCTGTGGCACGATGTGAACAATGGGGAAGAGATGCCAAGAACCATAGCTGGGGATGGAGACCCAGCCAGGGCTGCTCCTGCCAATCGTGGTCTTGTTGCAGTTGTGGGGGACACAGGGCTACAATCCAGAGAGTAAGTAGGGTCTGAGGGAGGAGGAGGAGAGGGGGAGGAGAAGCAGGAGGAGGAAGAGGAGAGATAAAAGATGGAGGAGGAGGAGGAGAAACGAGAAACGAGAAACGAGGAGAAAGGAAGAGGAGAAGCAGGAGGAGGAAGAGAGGAAAAAAGGAGAAGCAGAAGGAGGAAGAGAGGAGGAGAAGTAGAAGTAGAAGGAAGAGGAGAGATAAAAGATGGAGGAGGAGGAGAAGGAGAAGCAGGAGGAGATGGATAAAAAAGAAGCAGGAGGAAGAGGAGGAAGAGCAGGAGGACGGTGTCTTTGTTGAGGCCCACGCAGGGTTGACCGCCCAGTGGGTCCTGTTTTAAGTCCACCTCAATATCCTGGGGACACAGGGCATTGCCCAGTTGTGGGAACTGGGGAGAACCAAAGAGGGCCCATCAAAGACTCTCACCTGATCCAACATGACAATTTTGTGCCCAGATTGTCTCAGTGCCCCAAGCAGTCACGTGGATAATTGCAAGGTACCCTGAAATGCAGCTCGGGTTAATTATCTTATTAAGTTCAATTGTTACTTAAGACTTTTAATTCCAGACTCGGAGTTCAGATTTGCTATCTCTAGCAGCCACACAGTCTGTGGGCTGTGAATCATCCACCCTGAGGCCTTCATAGTTGTGTTAAAAAAACACAACACGCCTCTCCTTTTATAAATATCAGGAGCAGCGATGGGGCTAAAGCAAGGAATGGCCCCATCCATGTATCCTTTCTCACACACGCTTGAGGAATTATGTCTTAATAAATCAGAATAAATAAGTGAGCCATTCAGAGTTGTTGGATACCAGATGGGCAACAAATAAATTTCCTAATAAAATCACAATAATAAATTCCACAAGTTCTCATAACAAGCATAAAACCCACAGGAAAAAGAAATGAGATACAAAAATACAAATATATCCAGATGCAGATACAGGAGCACAATGGTGGCCTGCTCTGCCTCTGGTCTTCAAAGAGGCGAAGTTGCTCGAATCTCCTGGAAATGGAAAAGAGCTAACAACCCTGCTGAGCAGAGGTCTCCAACCTTGGCCAACCTTTAAAACTTGTGGACTTCAACTCCTACAATTCCTGAACCAGCATCTGGGGCAGGACAGAAAACAATGAATGGAAACTGATCAAGGAGAGAAGCAAGCCAGAATTAAGGAGACATTTCCTGACAGTTAGAACAATTCACCAGTGGAACAGCTTCCCTTCAGAAGTTGTGGCTGCTCCATCACTGGAGGCTTTGAAGAAGAGATTGGACAGCCACTGGTCTGGAATGGTAAAGGGTCTCCTTCTTGAGCAGGAGGTTGGACTAGAAGATCTTCAAGGTATCTTCCAACTCTGTTATTCTGTAACTGGAAGGAAGGGCAGTTTCTGCCCCCGTGTACCCTTTCCGATAGCTGTCCTAAAGGTGTTTTTTCACATCTGGACTTTCTTGGCTTTTTCTATGAAGATGTTTCACTTGTCACCCAAGAAGCTTCTTCAGCTCTGGCTGAATGGCGGGAAAGGATTGATATTCCTTGGAGATAGCTAGCCATTTGCATCCATTTTAAAGACTCATTGAGGCCACTTAAAGGTTGATCTTTGTCCCCAGGGTCACCTAAGTGGCGCAAATGGCTGTGGAGCCTTCTTGGCTGCAGGATATTTTCTGCCCTGAGTCCCTTCACTGTTGGCACAGGCAGTCTGTGTTGCTTTACATCTCAACTTTAGTTTGAGATGTTTCTGATTCTATTGGACGTGTGAATTTACCAGATTAACAGAGTTGGAAGGGACCTTGTAGGTCATCTAGTCCAATCCCTCCCTGCCCAAGCAGGAGCCCCTACACCATTTCTGACAGATGGGAGTCCAATCTCTCCTTGAAAGCTTCCAGGGATGAAGCTCCCACAACTTCTGAGGGCAAATTCTGTTCCATGGGTTGATGGTTCTCACTGTCAGAAAATTCCTCCGTATTTCCAGGTTGAGTCTCTCCTTGCTCAGTTTCCATCCACTATTCCTTGTCTGGGCTTCAGGTGCTTTGGAGAGTAGCTTGACCCCCCTCCTCTCTGAGGCAGTCCCTCAAGTCTTGGAAGGCTGCTATCATGCCTCCCCTTCACTAGACTAGCCATGCCATGCAATTTCATGATGGTTTGTGGCTTCTGTCAAGATTTTCTCTGCCAGGTCCTTATAGCTAGAAGGGATCCGTCTTAGCCCCAATCTGACTCATTTCTCTGTTTCCCTTTCAGCCTGCGGGAAGCGGCCCTTGGCGCCCAAGCATGGCAGAAATGCGCGGATTGTGGGTGGCATCGATGCCATGCCAGGAATGTGGCCTTGGCTTGTCAGTATCCAGATCCCCTCTTCCCATGGACCTAGGCACTCGTGTGGGGGGTCTCTCCTGGCCGAGCATTGGGTCCTCACCGCAGCTCATTGCTTCAAGACAAAGAAGAGGTATGTACAAAGTTGGCATCTGACTGGGTCTGTGTAACCCAATGGAGTATGTTGGAGAGCCACCATCCTGATTGGGAGGAGGGCTTAAGTGAGGATTCAGCCAGGACTCACTACATAAACACAAGAGGGAGAGATCTGACTCACACCCCCTTGAATGCCTGAGAGCCTTATCTGGTTGTTCCCCAGCAAAAACTCCTAGTCAGGAGAGATTCCTGAACTATAGGCAGTGAACAATAAAGTAGCTAATTTGAAGTCAATACCTGTGAGACTGATTAGATGTGGTGGATGTAGAAGAAGAAGAGCCAGAGCCAGGGGATGGAGTTAAGTGCACCATCAGCTTAGAGTTGTGTTACATTGCCATAAGCGATCCAAGCCTAAACCCTCTTAAATTCTGCTGACTGTTATCTGGCACCAATTTACTATTGAACTTCAGTTGACTAGATTCTTGGGTTACATAGGCTTGGACAATAAGTCCTTGCTGAAGTGTATGGTCCTGATCCTTTGCATCCTTTATGTGCTTAGACCTAATGGATGGAATCTTACCCGACTAAAGTTATAAACTTCTCGCTCACTAGATGTGCCCTGACAGATTTCAGGATGTGGTTACCCGAACCTCTTCTCCCTTTCCCCACCCAGCTCTTGTCTTGGGCCCCAATCTGGAATGTGCTGGATCTATCCTGGGAAACTGGGGTGCTCCCAAGATTCCCCCATGCCTTCACCAGGTGCGCATCTCCTCACATGCAAGATGTTCACCTAGCCAAGCCTAAAGAGAAGCTGGCGATATAACCTAGCAACAATTGTTATCTACCTGGGAAAGAACCCTTCTCGAAAAGCTGGAATCTGGGGAAATCCTTCTCTCAAAGGTTCCAGTGGGCCTCCTACTAACTGCACCCTGTTTTCCTGCAGCTCATTGCATCTTTGGCGGATTGTGGCGGGTGCCACCGATCTCTCGAAGTTGCCAGACGATGTACAGATACACACTGTGAGCAAAGTTGTCCTCCATCAAGATTATAACCCTCTCACGGAGGAAAATGACATTGCGCTGATCCAGCTGGACAACCCAGTGACCTTCAGTGACTACGTACAACCGGCCTGCTTGCCTCGAGTCACGATGGGCTCTGAAACCAACTTCACCAGCTGCTTTGCTACTGGCTGGGGAATCACGTCTGAAAACAGTAAGAAGAGGAACTTTCTTATGGCCAGACAAGGGCTTTGCAAGCCCTGCATTATAGGAAAAGAGGTGGAGACTTTGGAAAGAGTGCAGAGAAGAGCAGCCAGGATGATGAGGGGACTGGAGACTAAAACATACGATGAACGGTTGCAGGAACTGGGTCTGGCTGGTCTAGGGAAGAGAAGGACCAGGGGAGACAGGAGAGCAGCCTTCCAATATTTGAGGGGCTGCTCCAGGGAGGAGGAGGAAGGGGGTGTCAAGCTATTCTCCAAGGCACCCGAAGGCCAGACAAGGAATAATGGATGGAAACTGAACCAGGAGAGATTCAATCTGGAAATAAGGAGGAACTTTCTGACAGGGAGCACAATCAACCCCTGGAACAGAAGTTGTGGGAGCATCAACGACTTTCAAGAAGAGACTGGACTGCCATTTGTCAGAAATGATGTTGGGTCTCCTGCTTTGGGGGGGGGGGGTTGGACTAGATGATCTACGAGGTCCCTTCCAACTCTGTTAATGGTATCTGCAGGACATATATTGCTGAGTTCCTAATGAGCTTTCATTTTCTGCTGAAGCAGGCAGTATTTACTTACTCCACTCCCTTCAGAGTTGATGGAACAATAGTTAACCAAAGGTTATCCTTTGTTGCATGCAGGTTTGGGGTGTGGGTGTGAGTGTGAGGGAGGGAGGGAGGGAGGGAGTCTCCTCTAGTTAGTTCCTGCAGTCTTAAGAATCTTCTAGAGAGATTATGACCTGCCTGCCTCTACTCCTCTCCAATTAAGGGTCCAATAAGTTATGCTCAGAACAGAGCTGGAAGGGACCTTGGAGGTCATCTAGTCCAACCCCCTGCTCAAGCAGGAGACCCTAACCATTTCAGACAAATGGCTGTCCAGTCTCCTCTTAAAAGCCTCCAGGGATGGAGCCCCCACAACTTCTGAAGGCAAGAAGCTCCTGATGGTTTCTCCTTAGTTCCAGGTTGCTTCTCTCCTTGATTAATTTCCATCCATTGTTTCTTTTTCTTCTTTTTCTTCCATCCATTGTTTCATTGTTTCTTTTTCTTTCTGGTGCTTTGGAAAACAACTTGATCTTCCTCTTCTTTGTGACAGCCCCACAAATATGGGATCACTGTGATCATGTCTCCCCTTTTCTCTTGACAAGCCAAACCGAAATCCTGCAATCCTTCTTTGTAAGTTTTAGTCTCAAGGCCTTTAGATGAGATAACATTTAAGACAACCTCTATTGTTGTTTTTCTGTGCGCACACTGGGACACATTAAAAATGAAATTATGTTGCCTACTCTCATACGCAGCACGCACCTATCCACACAGATATGTATATACCTACACCCTAACATATAAATACATATAAATATCAACCATTATCCAGTTTTAACCCTCTTAGTTGCTCTTCTCTGCACTTTTTTCCAAAGAATCAGCATCTTTTTCATAACATGGTGATCCAAACTGGATGCTGTATTCCAGGGATGGCCTGACCAAGGCTTCGCAAAGCAGGGGTCTCCAACCTTGGTGACTTTAAGACTTGTGGACAGCTTTGCTGGCTGAGGAATTCTGGGAGTTGAAGTCCACAATTCTTAAAGTCACCAAGGTTGGAGACCCCTGTCATAAAGTGTTATTGTTCTTGAGATACTTGTGGGGGTCTT
>BLBF01000243.1:243890-296252 GCA_015471245.1 Laticauda colubrina | reverse complement strand
TATATGTATATGTATATGTATATGTATATGTATATGTATATGTATATATGTATATATGCCTTGGTTTTCTCCACCAAAAAAGGCACCAGGTCTTCTTTTGGGGGGAAGTCCTCCACTGACTAACCTCACTTTCGCACTTTGCCCCCCAGCCTCCTTTTCACTGTCCGAGGCCTTCAGGAACTTCTTCTTCTGCGGCCAGCAAGGCTTTCCTGAGGCCTCTGCAGCCTTCAGGATCGATCCAGAGCTTTGTTCTCAGCTCCAGAGGCCTTCCGGAAAACCTTGCCAGCCTTGCCAGGAGCAGAAGCAATGGACCGGCAAGGCAGGTGTGCGAGGCCTGGCTACACCTGTCCAAAGGTAAATAGTAGGGCAGCTTCACCACCTCCACAATCCCCACCTTAGTTTAATTTTTACCCGTCCACTCTGGAATGGGCAGGATCTTCATTAGGGCTTATTTGGGGAGCAGGGAGAAAATTTGGGCTCACATGTAAAAATCTAGCTAGGGCTTAATTTCAGGGTAGGTCATATTTTCGGGGAAACAGGGGCATGGGGTGTTGGAATTGGGAGGAATTGTGAACATCCACGAGAAGCAGAAGCCAAATTAATCTACTTCCTTTACTTGGAGGTGTGAAGACCTCTGATGTGTTGCAGGAAGCCAAACTGAACATCTTGGACACCCAGAAATGCAACAGCAGCGATTGGTATAATGGGGCAATGAGCCCACACACCTTGTGTGCTGGTTATGAGGAAGGAGGAATCGACACTTGCCAGGTAAGGAACCCCCTACTCTTAGTCTGCTAGCTTCAGTCTTGTGTTCAATCCTGTCCCAAAGATGCTTTTTCAGGAGGCAACTGGACTTTCTTGTTTTCCTTTGAAGAAGTTTTGCTTCTCATCCAAGAAGCTTCTTTTGGATGGTGGGGAATGAAAGGATTTATACTCCTTGCAGAAAGCTGGTCATTGAGGCCACTTGGAGGTTTATCTCTGTCCTCGGGGTTCCCAGAATGGTGCTCCTGGTTCCTGAAGTCTGCAATTTTTCTCTTTCAATGACAAAGACAAACCTCCAAGTGGCCTCAATGGCTCTCTAAAAGGATGCAAATGACCAGCTGTCTGCAAGGAGTATAAATCCTTCCATTCCTCACCATCCTGTCAGAGCTGAAGAAGCTTTTTGGGTGAGAAGTGAAACATCTTCAAAAGAAAAAAACCAGGAAGTCCAGTTGCCTCTCGAAAAAGCACCTTTAGGACAATCCCTGACCTGGATGACGGAGAATCTCTGCAGACTTGCGGTCAATCCTGGTTAGTTTTCCTTCTTACTTTATGATGAGGTGGCCCTTTACCCAGAGTCCTTGAAATGCAAGCCTGCGGCTTGTTAGCAGGCTTGTGCCTGCTTCATTAATCAAGATGTCCCCATTACAATCAGTTTAAAGGGCAACCTGAATGCCAGCCTCTGTTTGAGGGCCGTGCAATTTTCCGCTGACACAGGAAAATAGGATTCAAACAGAAAAATCAATGTCTTAAACAAGGAAATCTATTTTTAAAGGGTTGTAACTTTTTAATAATTGCCCGTTGCTCCATTCCCCTTTGTCTCTCTCCAACAAGCTCCAGATTCATAAAAAGGTGGCTCAACTGAGTCATAAGTTGAGGCCATCTTAGGACAAAGGGGAGGATTGTTTTGGAAGAATGGAGAATGGAGTGGGAAGGGACCTTGGAGATCTTCTAGTCCAACTCCCTGTTCAAGTAGGAGAATCTGTACCATTTCAGACAAATGGCTCTCCAATCTCTTATTAAAAACCTCCAGTGATGAAGCATCTACAACTTCTGGAGTCAAGCTGACCCAGTGGTTAATTGTCCTCACTGTTAGGACATTTCTCCTTAATTCTCAGTTGCTTCTCTCTTTAGTTAGTTTCCGCCTGTTGCTTCTTGTTCTGACTTCTGGTGCTTTGGAGAATAAATTGGCTCCCTCCTTGTTGGGGTAGCCCCTCAAATATTGGAAGATGCTCTCCTGTCCCCCCTGGTCCTTTTCTTCACCAGACGAGCCAAGCCCAGTTCCTGTAACCATTCTTCATATGTTTTAGCCTCCAACCCCCTAATCATCCTGGTTGCTCTTCTCTGCACTTTTTCTAGAGTCTCAACCTATTTTACATAGTGCGGTGACCAAAACTGGATGCAGGATTCCAGGTGTGGCATTTTATGCTTTCTTTTGAATTTATATTTTGCTGACAAAGAAACAAAGGCAGACTCGTACAGGTCTATACCTGTGATGGTGAACCTATGGCATGTGTGCTACAGGTGGCGTGCAGAGACTTTTCTGCGGGCATGTGAGCCCCAGCCAAATTTACCTGCACTGTGCATGCGCGCTCCTCCCAGCTGATTTTTGGCTCTTTGGAGGCCTTTTTCGCCCTCCCAGTGCTCAAAGGAAGCCTCTGCAGCCTCAGGAGGACGAAAAATGGGCCTTCCGGAAATACCAGAAATAATGAAACGGGCCCATTTTTCGGCCTCCTGAGGCTGCAGAGGCTTCCTTTGAGCACTGGGAGGGCGAAAAAGGCCTCCAAAGAGCCAAAAATCAGCTGGGAAGTGTGTGCATGTACAGTGTGGGTAAGAGTGTGTGTGTGTGTGTATGTGTGTTGCACATGCATGCGTGGGGGGGGGTGAGGTGCATTGCATTGTGGGTGCCAGCACACGTGCGCACGCTATCACACGCACACACACTTTCGGCACACCACTGTAAAAAGGTTCATCATCACTGGTCTATATCAAGCTATTTAGCTCTCGTCAGCTAACTATGCTCTACTGGGATTCGAACCCAGGCTACTTATATATTAGATCAATGTATTAACCCCTAAGCCACAGGCTCACCTTGCTTTGTCAGCTGTACCAGGGGAGAGATTAATAGAACAGAATTTTTTATAGGTAATATAGATAATATATTCTTTATAGAAAATATTTATAGATAATATAGAATTAAGTGTTTTTTCTGGTGAGACCGATCTATCAGGGCAACCTGGTTTTCCCCAAATATGGGACGGAGCATACTCTTTGATGCCTTCTGTCTAGTGGTGGGATTCTACTGGTAAAAAATGCTCCCATTTGGCCGAACCGATAGTTAAAAAAACAGCTACCAGTTTGGCCAAACTGGTATTTCTTCCTTTTTTTTCTCCCAACGATCAGCTGTTCTGACAATCAGCTGTGCCGGGATCCCTTTCACAGTCTTACTACTTTGCCCAGGAGGCTTCCCTGAGGCCCAGGAGGCAAAAAGGAGCTCTCTGTGTGTGTGTGTGTGTGTGTGTGTGCTGTGCACCCCCCACGCTCTGTTTTTTTTTGCCTCCTGGGCCTCAGGGAAGCTTCCTGGGAGCAAAAGCAGCTTCCCAGGAGGCCTCCCTAAGGCCCAGGAGGCAAAAAAATGGAGCACGGGGTGGGGGTGGGGTTGCTGCAGAAGAAGAAGCCACGCCCACCCAGTCACATGGCCACGCCCACCTAGCCACGCACCCACAGAACTGGTAGTAAAAGTATTTGCATCCCACCCCTGCTTCTGCCCCCTTTTTATTGCAACACTTTATACAATGCTGATCCTGCTGGGTTGGAAATGGGATTTGCTCATTCCTTCCCCAACTTGATCACCATTGAGGCCAGCAATGATTTTTCAGCCAAAGAAAAACACCAGGTGAGGCTTCCCTGTTGGGCACAGCTGAGAGAACCAGTGAGCAGCCTTGGTCAAAGGTGCGGAACAAACTTCACTATCCTTCCAGCAAAGTTAACCTCAATATTCCCCCTTTCCTGAAATCACCTGGGTTTTTCACACCTGAGGACCTGGGAATCGACACCCAGACCTGACATTCCTGGGGATATCAAGAGTTGTGTCTGAATGGAAACAGTGCCCACATCCCGGCATGCCCCAATCCACTCCTTACACCAGAGCTCTCCAAACTTGGCAATTTTAAGATTGGTGGACTTCAACTCCCAGAATGCTGGCTGGAGAATTCTGGGAATTGAAGTCCACCAGTCTTAAGGTTGCCAAGTTTGGGGACCCCTGCCTTACACGATCCCAACATTTTTTTCTAAAATGCAACTAAACCTACTTGCTGTGCTTTTACTCACTTCTCACAGCTCCAACCCTGGAGGCTTTCAGAAACAGACAGGACAGCCCTGTGTCTGAAATGGTCTCGGGTCTAGGGAGCAGGGGTTGGACTAGAAGTCCTCCGAGGTCTCTTCCAAACTCTGTTATTCTATGACAATTCTATGTCGCATTTCTCGTCCGTTGCCCATCACTTCTTACTCCTCCTGAAAAGTTGCACAGGGAGATTCAAGTCTTATGCACTTCAGACTTGCTCCTTCTTTGCTTTCTCACCCAGGATCTTCAAGTAGTTCCAGGTAAAAGTGTGTGCGTGTGTGTGTGCGTGTGTGTGTGTGTATGTGTGTATATATCAGAGAAAATAGCCTGGTAGCCTTTGACAGGCAGAGACATGTCCTGAGTCCTGCATTTGATTAGATCACATGGTTCTGCCACGCTATGCCTGGTTGTGAAGAAAAACAATTCCCTTTATTATGAAGCCAAAAATTTGAGATTTGAAACAACAGGTTTCTTTTAAATGTTACGAAAATGCTCTAATATGATGACATCACTAGGCTGCCAGTCTAAATGATTGAGAGTCCTGACAAAAGACAGGCAAAGGATTGTATCAGGATAGAGACAGAGCATGAAAAATAATGGATAATTAGTTACCAGAAAGTCCTGGGTGAAGGTCCTGAGCTAGAAACCAGGAGAGTTTTTTCCCCCCCTCCCTTAAGCATGGAAACTGGCTGGGGGAGTTTGGGCCAGCCCCTCCCTCTCAGCCCGGCCTACTTGAGATGGAAGGAGCCCTTGGGGAAGGAGAAGGGTGGGGGGTCTTGACAGGAGCATGGAGGTTTCCCAGACAGGAGGACCCCGTTCCAGAGACTGCACAGTCCTCAGCTGGATGGGGAGGCAGGAGGAGGTTTAGGGGGGCTGCACTCCAGAGTCTCCCACATTTGGTATTTTAGAAGGTGGCAGCTTTAGTCTGGCAAGATTCCGTCCATTGGGCGCAAGCAAATAAAGGCTCGGATTTCATGGGATGGTTTCTGGGCTTGGCCCGAGACCACCTCACAGGTTTGCTGTGGGGAACATAAGAGTCAGGGAGATGAGGCATGCTTTCCCCCTTGAGCTGCACATAAAAGAAAGTGAGATAAAATAACAGCAACAAGAGCATCCCCTATGCAGGAAATGCCCCCTTAACAATATCAGCAATATGGTGGTCAGCCAGAAATAGTCTTGGTCTGGTGGTCAATCCTGGTTTGCTTTCCTTCATATCTGATGGTGAATTGACCCTTTCCCCCCAGTTCTCAAAATGCAAGACTACGTCTTGTTAACTGCCTCGGCTTCATTTATCAAGGTTTCCACCTAACAATCGGTTGAAAAGGCAGCTGGAATCCCAGCCTCTTTTTGAGGGCTGTGCAATTTTCCACTGGCACTGGAACTGTGATTCAAAGAGGCAAAAAAAGGCCAACATTTTAATCAAGAAAATGTTGGACGATGCTATCCAAATAGTCATGTTCTGACCTAGGCTTCCCCAACAGCATGAAGCTGAGTCCTTTATCAGGGCGAGCCCTGACAAACCCCTTTTATTTAATTTACAGTGACTTCCTCTCCAGCAAAGTCCCGGCCCACAGTCTTTCAAGATAGTTCCCAACTGCAGACCTTTATCAGGTTTGGAGAGCTGCCAGGCTGATATCTTTCAGATGCCGCAATACTTGGCAGGAACGCAGGAATGAACTCATTGTCTCCTGCAACCTCCACTCCCCTTTTGCTCCTCTTTTATTCCATATGGGAGGCACCATTCTCTGTTCACCTGTGCCCTTACTCCTGAGTCAACCCTTGTTCTTTAGCTGTTCCCTTTTTCTGGCAGCTTTGCGCATGTGCACACTGGGAACAGGCTCCAGCTGTTCTTCTGCCTCACTGAAATCCAACTCCGAAGGCAGATGATAACTGTCGGATAGCCCTGGCCCCATCTCTGCCTCTGACATAGACCCCTCGTCAGAGCCTTCCCCAGGTTCCACGACAGGCCCATGCTCCTCCCCAACCTCCTCACAGTCCGAGTCTGCTGCCAGCTCCGCTGACCACTGGTGGGCCACAACAAGTCATGTCCGACTCCTGGCAATTCTTTGGGCCAGGTCTCTCCATAGTTTCCGATCTTGCACTGCTTCTTTGAGTCTTTCTATGGTGTCAGCTTTGAGGGTATCTAACCACCGCGTTCCTTGGTGGCCTGGTTTCCTTTTATCGCTAACTCTTCCAAACATATTTGATTTCTCCAGTGAATTCCCCTGCATGAAGTGGCCAAAAGAAGAGACATGCAAATTCTTGATTTTTGCCTTCCAGTGACATGTCTGGACTTATGTGCTTGCTTGTTAGTCACCTTTGATTATAGATGAAGTGGTAGAAGCACTTGACTTCTATGGCCAGGGACAAGAGATGCTAAAACCAATGTCCTTACAGGGCCCAGAAATACTAATGGGTGATTGGAAGGCGACTCTTGGAGAAATGTTTTGAGCAGCAGCAGAATAAAGTTAGTCAGCCAGGATGCTTCCTGGTGCATAGAACTGGCCATCAGTTAATGCAGAGGTGGGATTCTACCAGTCTGACTCAGTTCTATAGAACTGGTAGCTCCAAAGAGCAGCTGACACAAAACCAATCTGCTCCAAAGATCTTCTTTTCTTCGGTTGGGCCCACCTGTCTACCTGGGCTTTAGGCTGTCCTTTATTCCCTGCGAAAGCAACCTTAGTTGCTTTGCGTGGCACAACTGAGTGTCGTGCATCAGCAGAAGGTTATTGCTTGCAGGAGAAGTTGATTTCTTCAGGTTGGGAAAGTGTGCGTTCCCCAAACCGGTTGTTATGCCAGTAGGATTTCACCCCTGAATCCTTGGTGTTGAAGTAAGAAAGGTTGGGCAGTCAGGATGTGCAGTTAGAACATAAGATCAAGCTACAGAAGAGATTTAGTATGTTCAGTTTTTGGAAAATAGCGCCGGAAGAATGATAGGATGGAATAAGAGACATTAGGAAAATTGAAATTTTATTGTTTGTCGCACGGTCAGCCAGATGTTCAGTCTGGATTTGTCATTTTGGTTCACCTATCGAGTCCTTTCCAAGGACCTGGGATAGGTAGATGTGGTGGATGTTTGATGGGGTTACAACTATTGTCACAGGATGTCAACTGTTCCAAGTCAAGCTGCCTTTCGCAATTGACTGATGGGGATTTTGTCAATGCCAATGGTGTTCAAGTGGTGGACGTTCTGATGGTTTGCGATTTCACCTATCCCAAAGGTGCCTATGACTATTGGTACAGATAGTCCTTGACTTACAATAGTTTGTTTAGTGACTGTTTGAAGTTACACAACGGCACTAAAAAAAGTGCCCAGGACCATTTTTCACATTTATGACCATTGCTGTATCCCCATTATCACATGAGTTACATTCGTATGTTTGACACCTGACACACATTTATGATGGTTACATTGGCCCTAGGGGTGCAATTCAACTGGTGTAACTACTAATTTGGAGAACATGAGCTTTGTGCACACACAGAGCATTTGCTAATTACCTTCTCCAGCAATCCCTGTCTGTTAAACAGCTGATGCATGGCAATCCGCTGTGCTGTGCAAATCAGTTGAGCTTGAAAAACAAGATATAAAGCACACCCTGGAGCAGGGGTTGCCAACCTTTGGGACCTCAGGGACCACCAAACCCATACTTTTAAATCCCTCGGACCACAGACCCTGGGAAAATCTCAAAAAAAGTCTGCAAGAAAATTCCCCACCCCATTTTCCTATCGATTGATCGTTCTTTATATGGGATCGCAGGATACCGTCACCAGCTCCGTTCTCAAGGGGAGAGAGAGTGGGGGAGAGAGACTTGGCTTCATGCAAGGAAAGCAGCAGAAGCCGCAGAAGCCTTTCTTTCTCTCCCCCAAACACTACCAGAATGGTGCAGCCTCTTGGAGCAGGAGGCCTTGCAGGGTCCCAAAGACTCATTTCTGGCAGAGTTTGGGGGAGAGAAAGAAAGACCTTTGCTGCTTTCCTTGCGTGCAGCCAAAAGCAGAAGAAGAAAGAAGCGGAAAGAAGCAGTCAGGTGTTCAGGCAAGGTGTATGGGGCAAGTTTGCCCCCTCTGCTCCTTCCCCCCTCCCCTCACTATCTTGTGTTGTTCATAGTGCAAGCAACGCAAGCCTTGTGTTTCCGTGGGCCATGTGGGTAGTGCAGCCTTGTGTTCCCGCGCAACCTGGATTTATTGCTTTGGGGGTGAAATTTTGCAGACCACCAAAATTTTCTCGCAGACCACCAGTGATCCCCAGCCCACTGGTTGGCGACCACTGGCCTAGAGCCCAGGCGAGTGAGTGGACCAAACAGCCGATCGTTGTTTCCCCTTTTCCCTCTCTCCCTGCAGGGGGACAGCGGAGGCCCGTTGATGTGCAAGACATCGCCCGTCTCTCTCTTCTACATTTTGGGGATCACCAGCTGGGGAAAAGGCTGTGGTGAGGCCAACAGCCCTGGAATTTACACTTCTGTCCAGCAATTCCTGGAGTGGATCCTGGGAGAAATGATTGAAATCGATGAAGGAACGGCCTCAGGGGAGAAACACTTCCTAAAGCATGGACCAAAGAGCTCCGTGACCCTCCTTCCTATAAAGACGGCGGCTTCCCAACCCCGAGAATATCTGGAAGGAAACTACATAGACAGCTCTAGGGAACCCTTCCTCACAGCCAACGAGGATGAGGATCAGCAAGAGGAGGCCACGTGGAAGGCTCTGCCGAGAGAAACAGAGCCCACAATCGCTCTCCAAGAACCCTTCGTTCCTTCGGGGTTCTTACCGCCATCTCTAGAGCCTCCCTATGTCCCTCTGGAGCGACTGGTCACCTTGGAACCACCCTTCTATCCTAAAGAAATCCCCCCCACCGCTTTGCCTCTTCCCTATATCCCTAGAGAAATCCCCCCGACATCTATGAAGCCCCCATTCATTCCTCCTGAACTCAAGATCAGTGTGGAACCCCCCTACATTCCCGAACAGGACCCTTATATCACTCCAGAGCCCCCCGTCCTCCCCACGCAACCCAAATATGTCTCTCCCCTATCAGCTGACAAGACAAGGGCCCATCTCTTCATATTCTCACGGACCTCTTCTAGAAGAGCTCCAGAACCTTCCTATATTCTCTCGCAAACCGCCCACTCCGTGGAGGAACCCTACATCCCTCAGGATCCCCCTTACACTCCCCCAGATCCCCCATATACTCCTCCAGATCTCCCAGGCACTTCTCTAGTTCCCCCCCACTCTCCTCTGGACCCACCCTACACTCCTCCGCGCCTTCGGTTTATCCCCCCAGCAGCAATGATCCCTCTGGAGCCCCCCTACGTTCCTCCTGAGACACATCACCGCATTGAGCAACCTTATACACCGCCAGAAGACCTATATGTTCCTCCAGAGCCCCCTTTTGTTCCTCCAGAGAGCCATATGTCATTGGGACATCCCTACACTCCCCAGCAGCTCCCATACACTCCTCTACAGGCTCCCTTCATTCCCGAAGAGGAAATTGCTCTCCTGGAGCAACCGTATCTTCCTCCAGCAAGACCTCCATACATGAAGCCTCCTCCGAAGCACCTCCTGGCTCCCACGTGGTTTCCACGCAACTCTGTGAAAAGAGAAGCACCTCCGCAGCCCTTGGACATTCCTCCAGAGAAGGTTGGCTTTCTAGAGCCCTTCTATGCCCACCGAAGGAAAACTCACTCCCTGGAGCCATCAAAGACGCCCCCAAGGGATGTCCCTCCACAGCTCTTAGCTGGTCCCCCAGCTGGCCCACAAAAGCAGGAAGTGCCTGTGGACCAGAAGGCCCCATATCTCACTCCAGAGATATTTGAACTCCAACAGCAGCAAGAAGCTCCACCAGACAAACTCTGAAATCCTCACATCTTCTCAAGAGGTGATGAATGAGTACTAGGGTGGAGCGCATGGCCTGTCTACTGGAAACCCTGGGAGATCCACTGTGAGCCAGAGGACCTATGACGGGACTCAGCCAATGGGTTGATCGAGAAAGGAGCAGCCAACTTTGGTCCAGCCTGTCGGGACCCCTTCAAATAACCCCATCAAGGTGCCAGCGAGCGAAAAAGCCAGCTACAACCATCATTGCTTCTGTTTGGGCAAAGCTGTTTCTCCTAATGGATTTTTGTTGTTACTATTATTTTTTTAAAAGGATGCTATTTAAGATGCCCTGGGAAACCTTTGACAGGGAAGGTATATAAACCAACAAATCTAATCTTGGAGTATTTTCTTGCTCTTCTTGAGCCTGGAAGTTATGAGTTACAAACACTCAGTTTATATCCTGGATGGTCAAATATCTTCCAGACCTTCTGGTGATTTTGGAGCCATGGTGGTGCAGTGGTGAGAATACGGTACTGTAGGCTACTTCTGCTGCCTGCTGGCTGCCCACAATTTGGCAGTTCAAATCCCACCAGGCTCCAGGTTGACTCAGCTTTCTGTCCTTCTGAGGTTGGTAAAATGAGGGCCCAGATTGTTGTGGTACAATAGGCTGATTCTGTAAAGCACTTAGAGAGGGCTGGAAAGTACTGGGAGGCTGTATATAAGGCTAAGAGCTGTTGTGAAATGCTATTTGCATTTCTGGAGAGGGTTGGTCTTTGGGATCAAATGGATCCTTGCTGGAGCCCATCATCAAGCGATGGGCAATCTTAATTTCCCAGAGAAATGTCCCCCATGTAAGGTGGCAGGAGCAGTCACACCTTAGAAGACAAAACTCAGAATCCTAAGGGGTTTGTAAAGCAACCCCTTCTTTGAGCCTCTGAACGCAGGTAATCCTCATTTAGCAACCACAATAGAAAGCAATTACTGGGACGTTAATCGAAACCATAACTGTGCGTACAATTGAACTTCAGCTTTGCTTCGGTTTGCAGACCCGTAAGGTGGGTGGGTTGCTAAATGAGGTCGTTCCTCAACAAGGATTACCTGTACAACATTTAATTCTTAATGGGGGGTGGGGGTTCAAAGAAGGAAACCCTGCAGGCAGATGGGGTGCTTCCTTCAGTGATGCCCCCAAAACCCACTCAGAAAAGGGGCATCAAGCATGTTGGAGGAGGATAAAGAGAAAAATGGGTGAGTTTATTTTACTAAATATGTCTAGTCTAACAAAGAGAAGGACTAGGGGGACACGGTAGTGGTCTTCCAGTATTTGAGGGTCTGTCCCAAGGAAGAGGGGGTTCACCTATTCTCCAAAGCACCAGAAAGTGGGACAAGAAGCAACGGGTAGAAACTAATCAAGGAGAGAAGCAACTTGGAACGAAGGAGAGATTTCCTGACTGTGAGAATAATTAATCAGTGGAACCATTTGCCACCAGAAGTTGTCGATGCTCCAACACTGGAAGTTTTTAAGAAGAGATTAGATAACCCTTTTGTCTGAAGTGGTGTAGGGTTTCCTGCCTAGGCAGGGGGCTGGACTAGAAGACCTCGAAGGTCCCACCCAGCCCTGGGATTTTATGATTCTATGCAATGAACATCTTCTCTTTCACGGTAAACAATGCTAAGTAGAGAAGGGGTGAGTAGCAGGAAGACAAAAAAGTGATGTCAGATAAAGAAGACGGGGTCAATTAGCTAAGCTCATGCAATGAAAACCAGTGTAACCCAGTATCCCTCTTTCTGCTTTTCCACCTGGCAAACCCGCCACAAGTGTGCAGTGTGTCATGTACAGCGTTGTGTTCTTGAAGCGCTTCAGATCTCCCTTCCTGCGGCTCTCCAGACTTCATCCTGCCACGGCTTTGTCACCCTTCCCCGTCCTTTGGCCCCTTCGTGGGTGGCTTTGCAGGCGGGTTGGATTCCTTTGGCCCGGGACCTGTTTCTGGGCGCCCTCTGTCCCAGGGCAGTGGGGCTCTTTTCCAGCTGGGGCTGCACTCTGCTTCGCCAAGGGGGACACATGACACGGAGGCCAGAAGACGTTTGCAAACTGGCACTGATGATGTTACCTTGTTGGGTGATGAAACGTCTGCAAGGAAAGCTCAAAGAGCACCAAAGACCTCCTCCTCTACCTCCTCTTCTTCCTTCTCCTTGGCCTCCTCTTTCTTCTCCTCCACCTCTCCTTCAACCTCCTCCCCTTCCTCCTCTTCCTCCTCCTCTTCCTCTGTTCTGTATGTAAAGTGGATGACTCCAAATCTACCATTCTGATTGGTTAAGGAAAAGACAAGTGGATTGGTTCACTAGGAATCAATCCAAAGAGATACCAAAAAGGCAGCAAATCTAAATAGCTGCCATTGGCTGCAAGCAGGCAAGCCAGCCGGTATAAAAGGGCTGGCCCCGGCTTCAGCCGGCGTTCCGTTACTAACTGTTAACAATAAAAGTATTTGTTGTTGGAACCCGGTCTACCTCGTGTGTTTTCCGAACAAAACACTGGCGACGAGGATGGGATCGTCCTGAACGGAACAAAACCTGCACGTGGTGATAAAAGCCCAGACTGCAACTAAGATGTCTGGAAACAACGCACCGCCTGCACCCTTCAATCCCAACGAAGAGGATTGGGATTTCTATGCTGATCGCTTCCAAATGTACTTGGAGAGCAACGAAATGGAAGGCATTTCCGAACAACGAAAGAGAGCCGTGTTCCTGACACACTGCGGAACAACCGTCTTTAAAATGGCTAAAGCCCTCGCCAAGCCTCGGGACGTTAAACAATTAACGTGGACAGAATTACAGAGACTCCTGAAAGCACACTACGCCCCGATGGTGTCTAATCTAATAAAGCGACATGAATTCTACCGAAGAGACCAGAGAGAGGGAGAAACCGTTGCCGACTTCGTCGCTGCACTCAGACAAATTGGGGGTGAGTGTGAATTCTCAAACATAGACGAGGCAATGAGAGATCGCGTGGTGTTGGGCCTGAGAGACTCAACCGCACAGAGCAAAATGCTCAACAAGCCCAACATCACCGTTACCGAAGCCATTGCGGAAGCCACCGCCGCGGAAGCTACAAAAAAATCCGCAGTAACATTCAAGAAAATGAACATGCACGGCGATGAAACATCAACCAAAGAGAAAAAGCAGCCTGCCACAACGACCCATTATGAAGAGTCGGGCGAAACAAACGAATCAAGCGAGGAGGACGACGAGGTCCACCGTTTGCTCACAAACAAGAAAGAGCGCGAAAGGAGAAAGTGGCGGGAATGCGCTGGCTGCGGAGGAAACCACCCACGAGCCGAATGCAGATTCCTCGATGCCATCTGCCGACATTGCAGAAAGAGAGGGCACATCGAGAAGGTCTGCAGAAATAAAAAATCTTACAGCCCGACGAGACGCAGAAATTCCCCAACACGAGCCGAGCCAAGTCGAGCCGAAAGAAAATGGCAACAAGAAAAGCGAGCCAATACACACCAAACTGTCATTATCCAAAGCTCCCAGACGGAAAGTGGAAGAAAAATTAAAATCGTCGTAGAAATCGAGGGAAAACACTGCAAAATGGAAGTGGACTCGGGGTCCTTCCTCTCCATGGTATCATGGGACACAATTCAACAGTTAGTCCCAGGTATCAAGACCAAAGACTTGATGAAGCAGCACCTAACCCTCAAAGACTATCAGGGAAACCAAATCCCTGTGATGGGCAAAGGACATTTTCAAGTTGCCTACAAAAACCACATCAAAGTGCTTCCACTGACCATAGTCAACCAAGACAGACCAAGCCTCCTGGGCATCGAGTGGTTCGCGCCATTGGGCATCGGGATGACCGGGGTCGATCGAGTGACCACAGCCGGCTGGGAAGACGACCTCGTCAGAGAATTCCACGACGTGTTTGACGGATCACTGGGCAAGTACCGGGGAAACCCTATTTCTTTCAATTTAAACCCCCAAATAGCCCCACGAAGAATAAAAGCCAGGCGAGTTCCTTTTGCACTAAAGGCAAAAATAGAGGAACAGCTGGAAAAATTAGTAGCCCAAGGGGTGTTAGAACCTGTGGACCATGCCAAGTGGGAAACGCCTATCGTCACACCCATTAAACCAGACGGGTCCATCAGAATCTGTGGTGACTATAAGGCTACCCTGAACCACGCATTACAACCAAGCGCATACCCGGTGCCCGTAGTCCAGCATCTGCTCCATTCCCTGGGAAATGGCAAAGTTTTCGCCAAACTCGATTTGGCACAAGCCTATCAGCAACTTCCAGTAGACCCAGAAACAGCAGAAGCGCAGACTATTGTCACCCATAAAGGCGCATTCAAATGCCACCGACTCCAATTTGGAGTAAGCGTAGCCCCTGGCGTCTTCCAGAGTCTAATGGAACGCCTTCTAAATGGCATACAAGGAGTCGTTCCCTATTTCGACGACGTCCTAATCTCGGCCAGAGATGAACCACAATTAAGAAACAGACTAAAAAAGGTTCTGACTAAGTTTAGAGAAGCTGGCCTCAAGGTTAAAAGAGAGAAGTGCTGTCTAGTTAAAAACAACGTCAAATTCCTGGGCTACTCAATAGACGGAGAAGGCATCCACCCCACTGATAAAAAGATTAAGGCGATAAATGACGCGCCTGAACCTAAAAATAAAACGGAACTCCAGGCATTTTTAGGATTAATCAATTTCTATAATGTATTCCTGCCAAACAAAGCCACTATAGCAGAACCGCTACACTGCCTGCTAGACAAAAAGGCTACTTGGACTTGGGGTTACAAGGAAAAAAAAGCCTTCCAAAACATTAAAAGACTGCTAACATCAACAAACGTTCTCATCCAATTTAGTGACACTCTGCCATTAACAGTGACCTGCGACGCCTCACCGTATGGAGTAGGTGCCGTCCTGAGCCACCAACTACCGGATGGCAGAGAAGCACCCGTCGCATATTATTCTAGGACTCTATCAAAAACTGAGCGGAATTATAGCCAATTGGACAGGGAAGCTCTAGCAATTGTCGCTGGAGTAAAACGTTTCCACGAATATGTATATGGGAGGACTTTTCGAATTATAACGGATCACAAGCCGTTAATGGGGATTTTGGCGGGAAACAAGCCAACACCTAACATACTTTCACCCAGAATGACGAGATGGTCAGAGTTCCTGGCGGCTTATTCCTACACTCTGACACACCGACCAGGGAAACAAATTTCCCATGCGGACGCTTTGAGCAGAGCGCCTTTGCCAACAACCGACGCAGACCCGGCACCAACGATGACAGCACTGCAAATCGAGACATGCCCCGATCTACCCATTTCAGCGTATGATGTCGCAAGAGCCACCGCGAAAGACTCATTGACTGCCCGCGTTCTTAGCTGGGTAGGTAAAGGCTGGCCGGAGAATCTAAAAACTGAAAGCTCCAAACCTTTCCGGGCCAGACAGACTGAACTTTCCATCCAAAAGGGGTGTTTGTTGTGGGGTGATCGGGTAGTAATCCCTGCTAAACTGCAGCCCAGGGTTCTTAGGCTTTTACATGAAGGGCACCCCGGAATGGTAAAGATGAAAAGCCTCGCCAGGAGTTACGTGTGGTGGCCGGGTATTGATAAGGACATAGAGTATTGGGTAAGCTCATGCCACAAATGCCAAACAATTAGACCATCCCCACCAAAAGCACCCGTTAAGGACTGGGAAACCCCTCGAGGACCGTGGTCAAGAATACACATTGACTTCGCGGGGCCTACCAAGGGGCATACTTTTCTGATTGTCGTTGATGCCTATTCCAATTGGCTTGAAGTAAAAATCATGACATCAACGACAACAGAAGCCGTAATTAAGCAACTAGACAGCCTGTTTGCCACCCATGGCATACCTGACATTCTCGTTTCAGATAATGGGCCACAGCTAACCACTATACCATTTGAACAATACCTAGCCTCCCTAGGTATAAGACATGCACTAACCGCGCCGGCTCACCCGGCTGCGAACGGCAGGGCAGAGAGAATGGTCCGGTTTACAAAAGAGGGGTTAGAACGAATGGATGCTGGAGATACACAACAAAAAGTAAACCGGCTGCTCACACTGCAGCATATAACACCTAGTACTATCACAAATAAATCACCAGCAGAACTGCTTATGGGGCGAAAATTAAGATCGCACCTGGATAGGTTACACCCAAATTTCACCCCAGAGAACCCCCCTGACTCCTCAACACGGTTCAGACAATTTGAGACAGATGATTTAGTTTACGCTAAAAATTTCTCCGGGGACCCGGTATGGCTACCCGGGCAAATTACCCAACTTACAGGCCCCAAATCCTACCGGATAAGATTAGACGATGGGAGGGAATGGAAGCGGCATATAGACCAGCTTCGATCTCGAATTGTGGAAAGAACCGCGGACTTTAAAACATTCACAAAGGAACACGGCGAAATGCAAACCGAGGTGGGGGGGGAAAGGCGAGAAACGAATAAAGAACTTTTTAAAAATAAAACTAACATTCAAAACGACCAAAAAGAGCCACCAAAAGACTCACCGTTTGAAGAGACCCACGAAGAGAGATCTTCGGAAGGGGCCAGCCAAGCCAGCTCGACCTGCCCCGAGGAAACGGGAGGGAGCGGCAGAACCGCCGGCCTAGGAAACTTAGGCGGCGGTAAAATGGCCGACTCACCCTTCCAGACGGTTCCAGAGAGGAGGACGGACGACACAGCAGCCCCATCCGAACCGGTCGAAGTCCTCACTGGAAATGAACCGCGCAGGTCAGGTCGAGCCCGGAAAAGCCCCACCTACCTGCGAGACTACGTCACCACGTAGGACTAAACTAAGGAGGGAGGGGTGTTCTGTATGTAAAGTGGATGACTCCAAACCTACCATTCTGATTGGCTAAGGAAAAGACAAGTGGATTGGTTCACTAGGAACCAATCCAAAGAGATACCAAAAAGGCGGCAAATCTAAATAGCTGCCATTGGCTGCAAGCAGGCAAGCCAGCCTGTATAAAAGGGCTGGCCCCGGCTTCAGTCGGCGTTCCGTTACTGACTGGTTATAATAAAAGTATTTGTTGTTGGAACCCGGTCTACCTCGTGTGTTTTCCGAACAAAACATCCTCCTCCTCCTTTCTCCCCCTCCTCGTCTCCTTCAGTTCCATCCCTTTCCTTGTCTCCTTTAACTACCTCCTCCTCCTCCTCTTTCTTCTCCTCCTTGTCTTCTTCAGTCTCCTCCTCCTCCTCGTCTCTGTCAACCTCCTCCTTCTCCTCTTTCTCTTCCTTCTCTTTCTCCTCCTCCTCCTCCTCCTCTTTTTTTCCCTCTTTCTCCTTCCTCCCTCTTCCTCCTCCTCACCTCCTTCAGTCTCATCCCCATCCTCCTCTCCTTCAACCATCTCCTCCTCCTCCTCTCTGCAGATCTCTCTCCCTTCTAGCACTGAGGATGTTCCCTAGTTGGGTGATGAGATGTCTGCAAAGAAACAACAGAGAGTGTGTCAACTAAGAAAATTCACAAAGATATAAGAATATAGTTTCACATAATTGAAACTTGTGTCGTCCAAAAGACTGCCAGCATACTTCTTCCCTGGGACTCTTCCAGAGTAGCCTGTGATTCGACACTGGTGTACCGACCATGCCAGCTGTGAATAAGAGGGGGTGGCCCCTTGGGTTGTGCCCTCATCAGTCCCCACTTGGGGGAAAATTAGGACCTCCTGGGCCTCCCCATTGACTGCCCCAGGCCAGCCCCGTCTCCAAGCAACCCTGCAGGAGAACCCACTGATGTCAGCCTCTGGATGCTGGGAATGACTTGAACAATGTGGAGCAAGCGCTCAGGATGGCTGGGCCAGGAGAGTGGCTTTGGCTGGCCGGGGCCTTGTTGCAGCTGGTAGCAACACACAGTGACAGTCCAAAGAGTAAGCCTGGCATGGTGGGGAGGAAAAGGGTTGCCTTGATGTTCTGATTAGCAGGTGTGGCTGCGGACACCTCAGCAGCTCCGCTCAGGACTGGTCTATGGCAACTCACGACAGCCAACTCCCCACGGCCAACTTGTGGCAGGACAAGAGTTAATAGTCAAATGGAATTATTAAAGAAAGGATGCAAAAGGAGGGACAGAATGAAATGCAAATGGCAAAAACTAAAATAATTTTTATTTATTTGAAATCATTAAATAGAATTGTTAATTTGTCCCACAGTGAGTTGGCCATGATGAGTTTATTTATTTGGTTTGTCAATTGTTTACAAGATAATAGGTATAAGTAAAAACATAATTATGAATACACGGATACATATAAGAAAAATAAAAGAAACAATAGGACGGGGATGGTAGGTGCCTTGGTGTGCTTATGCACGGCCCCTACAGACCACTTAAGAAAGGGGTGAGGTCAATAGGAGACAGTCTAAGGTTAAAGTTTTTGGGGTTTGGGGAAGAAACCAGAGTCAGGTAGAGGGTTCCAGACATTGACCCCCCTGTGGCTGAAGTCATATTTTCTGCAGTCAAGTTTGGTGCAGTTAACCTTGAGTTTGTATCTATTGTTTGCTCTTGTGTTGTTATGGTTGAAGCTGAAGTATTCATTGACAGGAAGGACATTGCAATGTATGATTTTATACACTATACTTAGATCGGACCGGAGGCGGCGTAGTTCTAGGTAGTTTAGGTCCAGAATTTCAAGTCTGATGGCATAAGGTCTTCTGCAACGAGTAGAGGAGTGGCGAACTCTTCTTGTGAAATATTTCTGGACTTTCTCAACTGTGTGAATATCAGATACGTAATGTGGGTTCCAGACTGATGAGCTGTATTCGAGTATTGGTCTAGCAAATGTTTTGCATGCTCCAGTTAGTAGTGTGATATTACCAGAGAAAAAGCTACGTAGGATGAGGTTAACAACTCTTAATGCCTTTTTGGCTATGTAGTTCCAGTGGGCTCTAGCACTTCGGTCATGAGAGATGAGAACTCCAAGGTCCTTGACAGAGTTTGGATCATCAACAAGGTCTTGACTATTCAGCTTGTATTTTATTTTCTGATTTTTTCTGCCAATATGTAAGACAGAGCATTTATTTGTGGAGATTTGAAGTTGCTATTTGTTTGACCATTCTGATACATAGTCGAGGTCTTTTTGAAGGGTAGCAGTATTGTCTGTGGTGTTGAATAGCTTTACATCATCAGCGAAGAGAACGCAGTTGCTCTTAATACGATCACAGAGGTCATTTATGTCGAGTATGAAGAGAGTTGGTCCTAGAATGCTGCCTTGGGGGACACCACTATTGACAGATACAGAAATTGATAGGACATTCCCAATTTTGACCATTTGTTGTCTGTTTGACAGGGATGCTTCTGTCCAGTTATGCAGGTGTCCAGAGATACCATAAGATTTTAGTTTTAGGAGTAGTTTGTCACGTACCACTGAATCAAAGGCTTTACAGAAGTCTACGTAAATTGAGTCTATTGCTTTGCCCTGATTGAGTTGTGTCGTCCGTATGTTTTTGCAGTGTAAGAATTGCAGATTACAGGATAGTTTTTTCCTGAAACCAAATTGTTTATTGGAGAGTCGGTTGTTTGTCTCTAAGTGGAGGATGACGGATTGGTTAATAATTGATTCCATGATTTTACAGGTGAGGCAGCATAAGGAGATTGGTCTGTAATTTTCAACTAGGGTGGGGTCTCCCTTTTTGAAGATGGGGATGACCGCGGCTTGTGACCATAGTTTTGGCAAGGAGCTAGTCCTGAAGGATTTTTCAAAGATTATGCTTAGAGGTTCGGCTATGGCAGTGGAAGCTTTTTTAAGAAGTAGGCATATATTCTGTCCAGCCCAATAGCTAGAGATGGTTTTAAATTGCGTAGTGCTTTTTCAACATTGTCTTCTGTAAAATCGATGTTCATGAATATACTCTGACAAAACGGGGCAAAACTCACTTGACAATTGCCTTGCTTAGCAACAGAACTGTTGGGGGTCTTGATTGCCGTCATAAGTCAAGGATATTCCCACTCAAGCCATATCTGTACTTCTTGTCTCCTCTCAGCCTGTGGGGAGCGACTTTTGGCCCCCGGCCCGGGCAAGAGCATGCAGATTGTGGGTGGCATCAACGCCTTGCCTGGAACGTGCCCATGGCTGGTCAGCCTCCAGGTGCTGTCTGCCAAGGGACCTCAGCACCTGTGTGCAGGATCCATCCTTGGCTCCCACTGGGTGCTCACAGCCACCCACTGCTTCAAATCAGGGAAAAGGTAAGAAGCCCACACCTGGCTGCCCCAAAGGTCCCTACAAGACCAGGGCTGGGTTTTATCCCTGGGGAAATATTTAAGAAATATCCATTTCAATTCAATCAGAAAAGAGCTGGAAGGGACCTTGGAGGTCATCTAGCCCAACCCGCTGTTCTAGCAGGAGACCCTGGAACATCCAACCCATGAAACAGAAGTTGCCTTCGGAAGTGGTGGGAGCGCCATCACTTGAGACCTTCAAGAAGAGATTGGACTCCCATCTGTCAGAAATGGTGTAGGGTCTCCTGCTTGGGCAAGGGGTTGGACTAGATGACCTACAAGGTCCCTTCCAATTCTGATTATCTAATATCTGTTATCATGGTCAGGCAAAATGAAGAGGGAGCATTTGTATATTTAAAAGGGATATTCTGTAAAACATATTATAAATATACATGTCTTTAGTTATTAAATTTGAATTCATTCCAGTCTCTTCTTAACAACTCCCAGTGATGGAGCACCTACAACATGTAGAGGGAAGTTGTTCCACTGGCTAATTGCCGTCACTCTTAGGAAGTTTCTCCTTAATTCCAGGTCACTTCTCTCCTGGATTTGGTTTCCGTTTTCCTAGATTCAGAAATTTGGAAGCCCCCTCCCAGTTATCCCAAATGTGAAAATTCCATCATTCATCTTTGTTAACACAAAACACGACACACAAGAGATGGTGAGACCCTAGAACAGGGGTGTAAAACTCGCGACCTGCGAGCCGGATGCATCCCATGTTGGCCACGCCCACACCCGGTTTAGCAAAAGGGAAAAAAGTAGACCTAGAATAACAGAGTTGGAAGGGACCTTGCAGGTCATCTAGTCCAACCCCCTGCTCGAGCAGGAGAGTTTATTCCAAATCTTAGCCTCTACCTAAGATCGAATTCACAGCCTCCTGACTGTGAGTTTATTGTGATTGGGGCAACGCCCTAGAAAGATGGCAGAGAAGAGCAACAAAAGAAGACAAGAGTCGGGAGGTTTAGGAGGACATGGGAGCATCTTTCAATTCCTGAAGGGCAGAACAAGAAGCAACGGGTGGAAACTAATCAAGGAGAGAAGCAACCTGGAACTATTTCCTGACTGAGCAATTAATCAAGGGGAACAGCTTGCCTCCCACAGTTGTGGATGCTCCATCACTGGAGAACTTCAAGGAAAGAGTGGACAACCATTTGCCTGAGTTGGTAGAAGAACTCCTGCCTTGGGCAAGGGTTGGGTTAGATGACCTCCCAAGTTCTCTTCCAGCCCTATAATTCCATGAATGTTGAGCTACCTCCCCAGGTCTGCTGAAGTATTGTGAAAATGAGGTTTATCCTGAAGATGTCCTTCCTTTCCGAGTGTAAAATGTGTCCTCAAAGCAATTAATTTTGGTCCACATCTCGTTTGCATGTGAAATGCTAATAATTTACATGTGTCAGAGTTCCGGAGTGTGGGAGGTGCACCTCAAGAGTTTAGAGCCAGTGGAAGTTTGAGCCTAATGTGCAGAGCTCACATTGAAACATCCATTGGCCTGCTGCTCACAGATCGTTGCAGTCCCAGGGGATTGTCGTTGGTGCCACAGACATTTCCAACTTGCTGGACACTGTACAATTATGCTCCGCCTACCGCATCGTCCCCTGCCAAGAGTACAACCCACAGAGCGAGGCCAACGACATTGCCCCGGTAGAACTCAGCAGCCCGGTGATTTTCGACGACTATGTCCAGTCAGCTTGCTTGCCCCACAGCACAATGGACTCCGAAACCTTGTTCTCTGACTGCTAGGTCAGTGGCTGGCGCACCACCACCCATAGGTGTAAGTGAGGAGGGCGGTAAGTGGACCAATCTAGACCTAAGGAGGAATTTCCTGACAATCATCATCATTTTTTAAAACACCCTTAATCCCTTGCGGGGTGGAGTCTGGAGCTAGCAGAGTTGCTTACCATCTGTATGCCCTTCCTGTTGCCAATGTGTAGTTATATTCAGCAGATATGTTCTCATTGTGTCCAGAGAGATAAATATCTGCCTCTACCTAGGATCGAACTCACAGCCTCCTGATTGTGAGGCAAGAGCTCCACCTCTAGGCCACTAAAGGACTATGATGAGTAAATTATATCCTTTTAACGACCCCATAATCCCTTGCAGGGTGGAATCTGGATGGAGCTAGCAGAGTTGCTTACTGGCTGGATGCTCTTCCTGTTGCCAATGAGGAGTTTTGTTCAGCAGATATATTCTCAACATGCCCGGAGAGCCAAAATCTCGGCATGTGTGTGTGTGTGGAAATAATATCCGGCTAATCTGTCATTTTTGCTCCAGGCAGGGAGACCTCTGTGATCTTGCAGGAGGCCAGAGTGAAGATCCTGGAGACCAGCAAATGCAACAGCAGCTGGTGGTGCAATGGGGCCATGAGTCCTTACACCCTGTGCGCCCGATATGAGGACGGAGGCATCGACACCTGCCAAGTGAGGAGCTGCTTCTTCCAACCGTGATGGGTGAGAGTTCATTGGGCCTCTGAGCAGGGCTGGGCTGCAACCGGGTCTGTGAGCGCAGCATCCACTAAGCACCACTTTGAACCTCTCCAGCTCACCTTCTAGCCTTCCCCAGTAAGTAGAACAGCTGAGGCGCGGAAACCCACTTTGCTGCGTGAATCAGCTGAGCTGCAAAAGAAGGAACTGTAAGGCAGGATAGCGCAGGGGTGGCTGGGCAGGGCCAACTGATCATCATTCGTGAGGGTTCTCTAGAACCGGTCCAAACTTGCAGCAGCCCCCCAATGCCTGTGAGCATCTCTGCTCATCACCTGGTTTCTCCCTGTGAGCCAGCCTAGAAATGGCATTCTCTCGATCAGGGGTGTCAAACACGGGGCACATCAGGGTTGTGTTTGACCTTGAGGAGGTGGGGGTGGGGGCAGGGTAGGCATGGCCAGCTCAATGTCACTCATGTCGGGGGTGCCTGTGGCGGCTCAAGGGCTCTGCCAGCAAAAACGGGCTCCCGAGCTCCGTTTTTGGCTGCGATGGTTTCTGTTCTGACCCAGGCTTTGTCAAACTTAATAAAACACAAACTGATTTCAAAAGTGAAACCAATTTTAATGCAACGCTGGGAATTACTTGAATTCCCAGCCAAAACTAATTAGACACAGTTCCTCCAGATAAGAGCATGCCTTTCAGTGCTGTGGAATGCTAGCCAACAAACAGACGTCCAATTACGGCTTAACATAAACCAACTCCAAAACCCAGGAAAAAAAAGCCAAAGTACCCAGAGCTTCAAGATAGACTCAGAAATTAGTGAACTCTTCCTCATTGAAGTCTGACTTTTATCTTTTATGGGAAGGGCAACCACCTCCCAGCCTTACTCCTGAGTCGCCCCTTCTGCTTCAGCTGCTCTCACCTTCTAGCAGCCCTACGCATACGCGCACTGGGAACAGGCTCCCCTTGATCCTCTCCCTCGCTGCTGCCAGACTCTGGAGGCTCTGGAATCAGCACCCCACTCCCAGATGGTCCTGGCCCCATCTCCACATTGGACGCAGGACCCTCATCTAAGTCCTCTCCAGACTCCTGTTCTTCCCCACTTTCCAATTCCGCTGCCGGAGAACCGCAGCAGCTTCCTGCAATCCTCTGCCAGCGAAAACAAAGCTCAGGAGGGCAGTGCACAGCCATCCCGAGCTCCATTTTCCCCAGCAGTACCACTGTGGGCTGGTCCTTCACTGTTTCCAGGTCGACCCAGCAAGTTAGACCTGCCCCTTGGGCCTTGAGTTTGATACCCCTGCTCTAGATGATCATGGACCTTCTCAACCACCAAGGTCACAGTTGTCCCAAAGGTGCTTTTTCTGAAAGGCCCCTACAAAGACAAGCGGGTCAAACTATTTTCCAAAGCAGCAAAAGGCAACGGATGGAAACTAACCAAGGAGAGAAGCAACCTAGAATGAAGGAGAAACTTCCTGACAGTGTGTAGAATTGACCATTTGCCTCCAGAAGTTGTGGGTGCTTCCATCACTGGAGGTTTTCACAAAAGAGACTGGACAACCGTTTGTCTGGGATGGTATAGGGACTCCTGCTTAGCAGTGGGTTGGACCAGAAGTCCTCAAGGGTCCTTTCCGACTCTATTATTCTATGTCCTATGTATCCCCTCCCATCCTTTCCCCTCCTCCTTCTGGTTGGGGAATTCTGGGAATTGAAGTCCACAGGTTTTAAAAGTGGTCAGGGTTGGATGCCTCCGATCTAGAGAATCTGGTGGATCACCAGATGTGCAACACTGCAGGCAGAAAAGCCAGACGGTGGCTTTGGAACAGATCCCAAGAGGCACTGAGCCCATATCAGGCCCAGTGCCACTGGGCTGGGCATAGCCCGGCCGGCCTTGCAGTCCCAGGCCTGGTTCTGGACATTGTAACTTAAGGGTCAGGGTTGTGGCAATTGTCCTAATTAAATCATGAGTCTTGAGTCAAGCTCCAAAAAAACTCAAAAGATTTATTAGGAGCAACGTGCCGGCATTATGAACCTCTTTGGCACAGTGGTTAGAGTGCAGCACTGCAAGCTACTTCTACTGCAGCCAGCTGCCTACAATTGGGCAGTTCAAATCCCATCAAGCTCAAGGTTGACTCAGCCTTCCATCCTTCTGAGGTCTGTAAAATGAGGACCCAGATTGTTGGGGGCAACAGGCTGACTCTGTCGACCGCTTAGAGGGGGCTGTATAAAGCACCATGAAGCTGTATATAAAGGCTGTGGTGAGGGAACCAACCCAGAAGTCTACACTTCCACGCAGCCCTTCCTCAAGTGGATCCATGGGGAAATGGCGAAGATGGAAGGAGAGCTTCTCCAGGAGAAGAGACCCTCAAACAAGCCGCAAACTCATGCGACAAGAAGTCGTAACAGGGCCAAGGCTCCCCACCCCCGATGTAGAAGATGACGTGGCAACTCTATAGTTATGTCAGAGCTGCTTTATTGGAGGATCCATAAATGGCCAAAGAGACACTCTGAAGCAGGGGTCTCCAACCTGGGCCATTTTAAGACTTGTGGACTTCAATTCCCAGAGCCAGGGGTTGGAGACCCCTGCTCTGAAGCACCAGCTCACTCCTCCAAATAGTCGCCGAGTTGCTACTTTGTGGATTGCAGGTCTACTACTGCAGACCGACATAGGAGCAGATTCCAAGCCTTCGCCCAAGGCAATTGTTTGGTCCCGTCCTTCAGGGCTGGTGCTGTGTGTTCCCAAAGATGCAGTGATGATGGGAAAACACAGCTGCGGGACAGCCTGTGGCGATGTTCAATTCAGGATGATCAGGAAGAGATCTTTCAATGAGCATCCACCCCCTTTTAGCCCAGGGCACCACTACAACACATGGACATTTGACCAAAAGTCAGTACATCAGGCAAAGAAAGTCTCTGCTTTGGCTTCCTTCATTTCACTGATGATTTTTGGGACTATAAAGTGGCTAAGAAGATAAGAAAGGTTGGGAGGTGTGCCAAGAATCCTTTTTTCTTCCTGTTAAACTTGAAGACTGAGTTAGACAGCACAAAACTTCATTCTGCTGAGGTGTCAGCCACATTAGTGGCCAGAAAACATGGTACTTAAACATTTGTGGATCTCATATGTAATTAAATGATTCGCTATTGTTTGAACATGAAGTATGCTTCCTTTGCAAAATATATATTTCCAAGACAAGTACAGTGAGTGGTACCTGTGATATTCATTGTTAATTGGTTCTGGAAGGCACAATGAGTACTAGGAGTTTTTCCCATAAGAAATAATCTACTGAATCACACAGCAGCCAACACTGACAGGTTCTAGCTTGTGTGTTGAGTACCAAGTAAACTATGAGTACTGAGCCAAAATGGTCATGTCAAAATGCATTGCATATGGAATTCGATGAGTTTCAAAGCAGTGGAGAAGCGAGGTACCATTGCACAGGAAACAGTTGGGGCGGGGGAGGCGAAGTCATCTCTGTGGTTTTAAATCTTTCTGTCTTGCAGGAAAAGTTTGTTGTCTGGGCCAGTTGGCTAAAGCAATTAACATCTGGCAGCAATGAACTTCTTCAGGGCCTTAGACGAGGCACATCTGTTCCAATCGGATGCACCCAGATTTAATTGGGCCAGCTGAGAATGAGACGGTGTGTCACCTGAAGTAGATCAAAGCACCAAGTTATTAAAAATATAATATAATGAGATGGTAGAAAAGGAAGGGAGAGGGGAAGGGGAAGGGAAGAGAAGGAAAGGAAAGGGGGAGGGAGGGAGGGAGGAAGAGGAAAAGAAAAGGACAGAGAAGGGAATGAAATGAAGGGAAGGGAAGATAAGGAAAGGAAAGAGGAAAGAAGAAAGAAGGAAGGGAGAAGGAAAGGAAAGGAAAGAGGAGAGGTAAGGGAAGGGAGGGCAGGAGAAGAAAAGGGGAGGGAGGGAAGAAGAGGAAAGTAAAAGTTAAAAGTAAAGGGAAGGGAAGACAGGGAAGGAAAGAAAGAGGAAATAAAAGGAAGGGAAGGGAGGAGAAGAAAAGGGGAGGGAGGGAGGGAGAGGAAAGGAAAAGGAAAAAGGAAAGGAAAGGGAAGCCAGGGAAGAGAAGGGACAGGATAGGATGGGATGAGAAGTTCACGGTCAACGAATTTGTTCTGCTAAGGCTCAGCAGCCCAGGCACCTTGGAGAGCCCAGAGCCTGCCTGCCCACATCCTGTCACGGGGTGGGGGGGTGGGGGGGAGTCCTTCTCAAGAGTCTTCAGTGCTGGCTGGGGGGGAGGGGGGGCTGCTACCCAGGAGAGGAGCATGGAGGTGCGGAGAGGGACCAGGGCGGGTTCAGCTGGAGATGCAGCCGCCACCGGAGCTGCACAACTGGAGAAGTGAGGAGGTCAGCCTGGCCGCTAAATGTAGGCTAGTCCACTCTATCGTGTTGCCCCGTATCTACGGATGGTTGCAAAAGCTGGACCTTAAGCGAGACAGGAATCGGCCCCTTTTGAGCTGCGGTGCTGGAGAAGATGCTCTTGGGTCCCCTCGGGCAGCAGAGGGGACCAACAAGCCAGTCCTGGAGGGCACAACTCGAGGCATCTCACTGGAGGGCAAACAGCACAAAACGGGCTCTCACTTATTTTGGCCGCGTCGTGTGAGGAGGCGTTCCCTGGGTCAGGGGGCGAAGAGGCAGCGGTCAAAGGAAACGGGGCCATTGAAGAACACACGGCGGCTGGACACCCTCAAAGCTGATGGCTGCGTTGCCCAACGCTTGCTGCTTGGTGGCCTTGGTGGCGGGAAGAGGAATGGGCCGTGAGAGTCTTGTGCGCGCGTGTGGGCAGCTAAACTTGCACGAGAATCAGGCCGGCGTGCATGTGCATGTGCACACAACTCAACTTCCACAGGTTGAGCTGCACATACAGGAGCCCACGTGGCAGCCTGCCTCTGGCACAAGTTGAGCTGCAATGCGCACATGCAGGTGCTGGCCGGCTGTTCCCACAGCCCAGTTGCAAATAGGCCACGGCCTGATACTGAGGTGTGGTCCAAGGGTTGGGCACCCCTGTGCTAGAGGATGGGGAGAATAGCTTCCTCCTCTTCCTCTCTGCAAACCCCTCTCCCTTCTAGCACTGATGATGTCACCCAGTATGGTCATGAAACGTCTGCAAGAAAACCATCCAACTCAGAGAGCACCAAATTCCTCCTCCTCCTTTTCTCCTCCTCTTCCTCCTCCCCCTCCTCCTTTTTGCAAATCTGTCTGCCTTCTAGCACTGAGTAGGTTACCTAGTTGGATCATGAAATGTCTTCAAGAAAACCATCCAGCTCAGAGAGCACCACAGTCCTCCTTCTTCTCCTCCTTTCTTCCTCCTCTACTCCTTTTCCTCCTCCCTTCTTCCTCCTCTTCTCCTCCTCCTCCTCCTCCTTTTTGCAAACCTCCCTGCCTTCTTGCACCAAGTAGGCTACCTGGTTGGGTCATGGAAGCCCTGCAAGAAAACCAGGCAGCTCAGAGAGCACCAAGCAAAAACTAACATCCGCTTCCCAGGCCGTTTTCTTCAACCTTGCCTCGGCGTGTGCCGAGCCCCGCCCAAAGCTCCCCCCTTCATGCACTTGGCTGCCTCTCCGTCCTGCTCAGTCCCCTCGGCCGGCTGCTCTCCCTCGCTCCCACATTCCACCCAGAGAATGCCGGGGGCCGCAGGCGGCTCTTCCTGACATCACACAGCACCCATTCTATGATGTCAAGCTCGAGAGAGCCGGAGGATGAGCAGGCTGCTCCTCTGCCTTCTGGCCCTCATCACAGTCTGGACCATGCATGCCCAGGAGGACAACTGCAAGTAGGTGGCAGCAGGGCGGGGTCCCGGTCCAGCAACCCCTCCCTCTTTCTGCCAAGGGAGAGGGGCAGCTGGCAGTTCCACAGGTTACAGGGCAGAACCTCTGCCAACTTGGGAGATCCACAGCCAGGCAGTCTCAGGTTCCTCAGCTACCATCAGCCAGTCAAGAAAAGGCCAACCAGATCCCAAAACTTGGGGAGGGGAAATGAGGGGCAGGCCAAGCCCCCCCTCCCCCTCCAGCATGGGCTGTGGAATAAAATGGGGAGCATCAGCCCAAAGGCTGGGATGAGCCCAGTGAGGCTTCCAGCATGACCACTGATGGGTGGATCTTCTCCAACCTGCCCGGGATTTGCATTTTAGACACACCTGGTGGGCTGAAGGTGAATGCCTCCCTATTCAGAGTTTTGCAGCGTTAATTCAGCGCCAGAAAAGGAAACACAGGTGGCTGATGCTTCGTTTAACATCTTTATAAACATAATAAGTAGATTTTACAAACCAATGGTAGATTCCTCCAACATGGAGCAAACTTAGGCAGAAACATATTGTAAGAGCTTCAGCAGCAACTCAGCAGCCCAGAAATGAACATTAGTTTCACTTTAGTTCAGCAAGCAAGCAGAGGAGAGGAGCAGCTTCATTCTCAACAGACAGACTCAGAGCTCAACACAGCTGCAGAGGTGCAGAGCTTAATTTTGAGCCATTCCTAGGCTACTTCTAGTTTCAGTTTCCAAACAGTCCTTATGGACTGACTTAGTTGCTATGCCTATTCATTGGCTGACCTTGTTACCATGCTCTATTCCAGTTCCTGAATATACTCTGACACATCCCTTCAAATTAGAAGCTGCAGAGGAGAAGAGGGGCAGGTGTTCCTCCACCTGTATTCCCTTCTCCCCTCTCTTGTCCACCTTTCTGGAAATCTTACCACCAAGATCCAGAACTTCTCCTCCTCTTCACCCATGACCCTGAAGCAACTAGGTTCCATCACTGGGAGCTTTTAAGAAGACACTGGGACAGCCACTTGTCCAGATTGGTGAACCTTTTCGACACCGAGTGCCAAAACGGGAGCATGTGTGCATGGGAGAGTGCTGGAAACCAGAATAGCAGCTCCCTGGTGCGTGCGCCAAGAAGCTGAGCTTCTGGTTTCCAGCACA
This sequence comes from Laticauda colubrina, assembly GCA_015471245.1. Taxonomy (NCBI): domain Eukaryota; kingdom Metazoa; phylum Chordata; class Lepidosauria; order Squamata; family Elapidae; genus Laticauda; species Laticauda colubrina. The sequence continues at coordinate 266,756 of BLBF01000243.1, read as the reverse complement.
TGCGTGCACACTGGCCATCTGGTCTTCTGGTTTCTGGTGTGCATGCACGTGCATGAAGAGGGACTGATCTTCCGGTTTCTGGTGCTCCTGTGTGCACGAAGACCACTGGCCAGTGCACATGCACGCACCAGAACCTGGAAGAGCAACGGGTGAGGGCTGGCATGCCCAGAGAGATGACTCTGCCTGCCACTTCCGGCACTCACACTATAGGTTCGCCATCACGGGGATAGGGTCTCCTGCTTGAGCAGGGGGTTGGACTAGAAGACCTCCAAGGTCCCTCCCAACTCTTGTATTCCAAAGACATTGAGAAGGAGCTGCTAGTTCCTTGATTTGAAGGGAGCAGCAATGTGTCTTGCTACAAGAACACACGCAAAAGCACACAGACACACATACAGCAAGACTTAGGACGACACACATACAGAGGTTGTGATTAAGATTGTGCATTGCACTCCTCTGCCACCTAGTGGTGGGTTTGCAGCAGCTCAGCAAGGGAATGGCTTTTGGAAGTGCGCCCTCTGAAGGGCAAACATTGCTCCTTCATCACCGTTTTCATCGCTGCTCAACTAGTTGTTCCCAACCATGCGGGTTCTTCAAGCCAGGAAGCTGTTCAAGTTGCTGCGAAGAGAATCCATGATATCCAACAATTGTCTTTTGCTGGGAACTGGAAGTAAACTCTGGTTTCTGGAAAAATAATGCCCAAAATCGTGGCCAGGTGACAATGGGATACCACAAATAAACTATACATGCAAAAATGGTTGTGAAATACCCAAAATGCAATCGCCTGTTCATGGGAGTCCCAAAGGTGCTTTCCCAAAAGACAGCTGGACTTTGTTTTCGCTTGAAGAGTTTTTTTCTTCTCATCCGAGAAGCTTCTTCAGTTCTGACTGAATGGTGGAGAATGGAAAGCTTTTCATATTCCTTGCAGTCTTCTGGTCATTAGTATTCTTTCTGAGAGTTGTTGAAGCCACTTGGAGGTTTATCTGTGCCCTCGGGATCACCTGAATCAGAGTGCAAATGGGTGTGGAATCTTTTGGACACCCCCCCCCCCCAGTTGAGAGAGGACTGTTGAATCCTAACATCGATGGCCCAGCTGTGTGGTTTTCTGTCCTGTCTCATGAGGTGGATTTGTGGCTATGCAGATGCAGATAGATAATTCCACAAAACATCCATAACAAAATACATTTATTGGTACATTAGGTATCTTCATAACTCACCTTTGTGACGAAGCTCTTCTACAATGACCAATCCTTTGTATATCAGCATTGCAGGTAAAAGATGGTTATTTTCCTAGCCCATCACTTAGCGATAGAAAGAAAGCTGTTATCAGTCCAGGAGTCCAGGCAAGAATGGAGGAAACCTCCCTCAACCCCTTGAGGGTCAATTTAGTGACCAATCAGGATTACAAATGTAACCACGTGACATGAACTACATTTCCCAGGATACCTTCAACTACATTTGATTCATTCCCTTAAGGGGACAGCTCACAATTCCCAAGTAACTAACCAATGGACTGGGTGGGACAGCACAGGTGGGCTGCTGGGGGTTCGCAGGGGTTCGGAAGAGCCCCTAGCTCTGTGCAGTTCAAAGAACCTCCAAATTCCACTCCTGGCTTGCCCCGCCCACCCCTCCCCTCCCCTCCCCTCTCCTCCCCTCCCAGGAGTCCCCACCTGGCCTGTTTTGGATGCAGGTAAGTGCAGGGCACGCCCAGAGGCTCAGGAGGGCAAAAAGGGGGAAAAATGGGGCTCCTGGAAATTTGAGAAGGCCGGAAATGGGCCTGTTTCTGGCTTCCAGAGAGCCTTCAGAGCCCGAGGAGACCATTTTCGTCCTTCTGGAGGCTTAAGAAAAGAAAAGAAGAGTCTGGGGAGGGCAAAAATGCCCCCACCATGGTGCAGGAGGCCGACTAGGCCGTGCCCACCATGGCCATGCCCACTCAACAACCAGGCAGAGAACCCTTTGCTGACATGTTTGAAGCCCACTCCTGAGATGGCCTCTTTGACCCCTCTTTCAAACCATGGTTGCCCCAAAGGTGCCTTGAAAAAGCCCCTTTGTGGCAAGGGACTGGCCATTGGAACTTATGAGACTGGGTTGGAGGTAGTTCTGGAGAGATCCACCATAATGTCAAACAGTCACTAAAGCACCCCATCCTAAGTGGCGGATTACCTGCAAAAGGCTACCAAGGTTTCCTTGCTCTTGCTGTTTCTAGAGGTCTTTGTGGCAGGCGCCCCTTGGCACCCAGCCACTCCCTTCCTGTGGTGGGAGGCATCAACACTATGCCAGGCACCTGGCCCTGGATGGTCAGCATCCGGACCCCCTTCAAGTCTGGCTACCAACACACCTGCGGAGGATCGCTCATTGGCGCCAGGTGGATCCTCACAGCAGCCCACTGCTTCAGAGACATAAGGTGAGTGAAGGCAGGTGAGGGAGGGGCCAGGTGCATAGCTTGTGGGCAGGGTGTTGCAGGAAGCACTGCCTGTTTTATCGGAAAGTCATGTGCACTCATAAGACAAGTCATCTAATTGCTGCCTCTGTAGTTGTTGATTGTAAGGGAGGAAACATCCAATTCAGTTGCTGCGTGTGTAGCCTTTTAGCCGTAAGTTAAGACAGAACGCTACCTGAGATGCACCATTGTGAAGGTAGTCTGTATGCCCTGTCTATCCCATGGCTACTTTATGGTGCCATATTATGGTGGTTTTATTATAGTTTTATCTTAACTTTAATATTTTATTTTGTACATTGCATTGTCCTCTTTCTCTCTTTCTTATCTCTCTCTCTCTCTCTTCTATCTATCTATCTCTTCTGTATCTATCTCTCTTTCTATCTCTTATCAATCTATCTTCTATATCTTTCCATCTTTTTCTATTTATATCTATATCTATCCATCCATCCATCCATTTATCTCTTCTATACCTATCTATCTTCTATATCTCTATCTATCTATCTATCTATCTATCTATCTATCGATCGATCGATCTATCTATCGATCGATCTATCTATCTATCGATCGATCTATCTATCTATCTATCTACTATATCTTTCTATCCATCTTTCTATTTCTGTCTTCTATCTATTTCTATCATCTCTCTCTTCTCTCTCTCTCATTTGCTGATGCTTTATTTAAACTCATTTGTATATCAGTGATTGCCTAACCTCTGTAGATGCCATAGGCTAAATAAATAAATAAATTAAAAGAACATAAATAAAATAAAATAAATGAAGCTTTCATCACACCATCACAGCTGCCATCTTGACCACACTCCATACATACCCCTGAGTATGCAGTGAGTATATGTTGATGCATTTCAGACCAATTTGAGTTCCAGTTTGGGGCTTAAAAAGGCCCCGGGGAGTGGCCAAGTGTAGGGAGTACAGATCCTCTGTGGATTCTGCTGCCTCTCTCTGGCTTTGGTGTCTTTGACACAGCATCTGTCAGGCCCAATTAACCAGATCCATTTGTGAAAGTTTCACATTGTCTACTTTATTTTGTTCTATCTATAGTACAAGCATCTCCCCAGACTGCTCTCTTTCTCTTGGGCACAAACAGATAAGGCTCCATGGAAGTCCTAACCCCTTGCAGCTGCGCAGTGACTCAAGGCTACTTCCCCACTTGAATACCTCCTTCCTTGCCTGGCTGGGAATTCCCCTGGCTGGGAATTTCCTCATAACCAGATAAAAAGAGAATAACAGAGTTGGATGGGACCTTGGAGATCCTCTAGCCAAACCCCCTGCTCAAGCAGGTGATTTCATGCCATTCTGATCACTGTCCAGTCTCTTAAGATGACTATCCAGTCTCTTCTTAAAAACTTCCAGGGACGGAGCACCCACAACTTCTGAATCAAGCGGTTTCCACTGATTAATTGTTCTCTTGGGAAATTGTTCTAGCTTGTTTCACTCTTTGATTTTTCCTTGATCACCAGCCACAGGTTGGGGGCTCATCATTCTGAGGCTGCTTGTAGATGCCCACTCTCCTTCCACCCTGAGGACTTTCTTGGGACAGCTTCCTGCTTTGCACGATTTATGGTGATGTAGACAGTACAGTAATGGTGGGACAGGAATCCATGAAGCTTTCGTGCTCTTCTCTCTCCCAGGCACCTGACCAATTGGGAACTGGTGTTCGGCACGAACAAACTGTCCCACCCAGGTCCCGATGCAGAGGTCCGCTTCCCCAAGAGGGTGGTACAGCACGAGAACTACCAGCCCCGCCAGCAGATCAATGACATTGCCCTGGTAGAGCTGGATGACCCTGTGAAGTGCAGCGACTATATCCAGCCCGCCTGCTTGCCAGACAGCTCAGTGGACGTCTCCAGCATGGTCCATTGCTACATTGCTGGGTGGGGCTACACGCGGGAGAAAGGTGAGAGTCTATTAGGCACAAACAACCTATTCTGACCGAAGCTTCACCAAATCATGAAGCAGACTCCTTGTCCTGACAAAGCCCCTTTTAATTAGGCTAATGTGAATTCCTATCATTCACATTCAGCAAAGTCCTGGCAAACAGTCTTTCAAGGGTGAATTGCAAGCACAGACCTTCTCAGGCTTGAAGAGTTGCCAGGCCAAGAGTTTCCGAGAGCAACGCTCCACTAGAAAATACTTGGCAAGGAGTCACGACCAAATCTTCACACTAATTAAACAAACTAATTGTCTCCTGCAATCCCCACTCCCCATTCGCTCCTCTTTATTCCCTATGGGAGGGGCCATTCACTGTTCACTTGTGCTTTTATTCCCAAATTGACCCTTGTTCCTTAACTGTTTGCTTCTCCTGGCAGCTCTGCACATGTGCACATTGGGAACAGGCTCCACTGTTCTTCTGCCCCGTGATCTCCAACTCCAAAGGCAACTGAGAACTGTTGGAGGGCCCTGGCTTGGCTCCATCTCTGCCTCTGATGCAGAGCCCTCATCAGAGCCTTCTCCAGACTCCAGGACTGGCCCATGTTCCTCCCCAACCTCCTCACTGTCCAAGTCTGCCACCAGCTCTGCTGGCCACTGGTGGGGCACAACACAACAAGACCTACATATGGAGAGTTCAGATTGGCAACATAGTTCCTAAGGGCACAGTTGTTTGAGTGACTGTAGGAGCATTTCACCATAGGGCTTCTTGCTGGCAGATGCTCCCATAAGAGACAACTATCCATGGAACAACACTACCCCAGTGAACAGGGAGAGGGGAGGGCCTGCCGATTCTTGGAAGTGGAATATGGAACTGTTTAAATGATAAAGAAAAAGAAGGCAGTTCAGTGCAAAGGAATGTGGGGTCTTTGATGGTCCCTGAGCTTGGTGGTTTTCTTGCAGATGTTGCACTACCTCACTAAGGGTCATCATCAGTGTTGGAAGGAATTGGGTTCACTCTTTGTTTAAATATTCCCCTCTCCTCTAGCACTGATGATATTACCTAGTTGGCTCGTGAAACATCTGCAAGAAAACAATCAAGCTCAGAGACTACCAAGGACCCCACAGTCATCTTCCTCCTCCTCTTCCTCTCAAACCTCACTCCCTTCTAGCACTGATGGTATTTTCTAGTTGGGTCATGAAACATCTGCAAGAAAACTACCCAGCTTATAGAGACCACCAGGGATCCCAGAGTGTGTGGAAAAATCGAGCAATTATCTTTTCCTGTGCAGACAAGGCTCCATCTGATATCTTGAAGGAGGCTAAGGTGGACCTAATCCCCACAGAGAAGTGCAACAGCAGCAACTGGTATTATGGAAGCATCTCCACCAGTAACCTGTGTGCTGGATTTGAAGGAGGAGGCATTGACACTTGCCAGGTGTGTGAGCAGGTTATACCCACATCCATTCTGGGCTGTTATTCTGATTGATTCTGAGCACTCACCTTAGATTTAGGTGTTGTTTTCATGTTTATGACAATGTTATAAAAATCACATGCTGTATGATTTTCATGTTCTGCCTTGGTATTCATCCAGAGGTATACCTGCTGGGGGTAGCTTACAAATAATGCAAATACATGTAGGTGTATTTTTTTTTTAAAGAAAAAAAATTCACAGTTCAACCCTGGGCTACAAATATTTTCTTCCATCGGCAAACATGGTTTTCAGGGGATGAACTTGATTTATGGTCTACGCAAAACCATATTGGTTGATTGGCCATATACACAAGGCCAACCATTCTGGAGGGAATGGCTTCCCTCGAGAACATCTGAGTGCTCCATCACTGGAGGCTTTCAAAAAGAGTCTGGGCAGGCTTTTATCTGGAATATTACTGTGGTCCACTGGTGGACTGTGAGAAAATTTTGGTGGGCCACAGCACACCCATGTCTGCAAGAGGAGTGACAGAGAGGGGGGGAAGAGAGAAAAAGAAGGAGAAAGAGAGACAAAGGGAGAAAGAGAGAGAGAAAGAGGAAGGTAGAAAGAGAAAGGGGGAGGGAAAGAGAGGGAGAGGGAGATGAGAGATCCCGGTGTTTTGTTTTCTGTGGGAAATGGGTCCAAATGACTCTTTGAGTATTTAAGGTTGCAGAAACAGGCAGTCAAGCTAAGTGTCTGAAGGACCTTATCCCGTCAGTGGGAGTCTAGGCGTTTCAGTGAGCAACATGTTGGATTCATATTAGTGGTCCACGGGATTTAAAATTATGAGTTCGGTGGTCTCTGAGGTCCAAAGGTTTGGCGACCCCTGGACTAGAAGACCTGCAAAGTCCCTTCCAACTTGGTTATTCTATGTTCTGTATCTCCCTTCTAACACACCAGCAAGTTCTTTGTTCCTCACTTATCCTCCTGTTTGCTCCCTTCATAGCTTATCTTTCTTCCTACTGTAGGGTGACAGTGGAGGGCCTTTGCTATGTAGGGAAAACCGGTCTGAACGCTACTGGATTGTGGGGGTGACTGCCTGGGGGCTGGGCTGTGCCAGAGCCCAGAAGCCCGGAGTCTACACTTCTACCCAGAACTTCTATGACTGGATCCTAGGCTACACAAAAGAAAAGACCACCCACGAGGAGGTCACCCCTGTGCCACAGGTGCTCCCAGGGACAACATCATCAACCACATCTACTCCATTGACACCTAAACCGACAATGTCCACAGAAGAAACAAGCCCATCTGCCCCTGAACAAACTCCAAGGAATCTGGAAATACCTTTACAAACCCAGACAACTTCCAAAACAGAGACAACATCCCTTCCACCACAACCCACCAGAATACTGCGAAACCCGTGGATTTACTTACAAACCGAAAAAAACCCTACTCGTTCTTTGATGACCACTTCAACAACCACTGCTGCTGCTGCTGCTGCTGCTACTACTACTACTACTACTACTACTACTACTACTACTACTATTACTGAAACCACAACTGAGGCCCCTGAGGAAACCAACCCCGAAGACAGCACTGAAGAAATAATTGAAGACATCATTGAAGTCACTCCTGAAGAAATCATTGAAGCCACCATCGAAGCCACCACTGAATCTACCACTGAATCCACCACTGAAAGTAATACAATCACTACAACTCCCACCACCACCAAAGCTCCTCAGCCCCAAGTCCCACCTCCCAAGCCCAAACGACCCACCAAGACCATCACGCTGGGCACCTACTATGGCTACAGTGGGAGTTCAAACTGGCCCAAGGACTGGCCTTTCAGAGGCCGCCCTCTCTCTTGAACCAACCCCAGACCCAACTGTTGCTGGTCAGGGGCCCACTTTATTTGCTTAAGGGGTTTTCCCTTACGCAGATAAAGTATTCTGTGCAATGCAACTTCTCAAGTGATCCAATGAATGTAACAGGTGATTAAAATGCATGTACTTCAAATAAATTTTTGTAAAAATGTACAAGACTTGTGTTGTTTTTGCTTGTGTTGGTGTCAGCTGTTTTAGCACTGGCAAGAATTTTGGTGGTTGTGTTAAAGTATGTCATATGGCAGTGTCACAGAATAACATCTCCATAGGTGTATATTATAAGGGATGCAGTGGCTCAGTGGCTAAGACATTGAGCTTGTCGATCAGAGAGGTCGGCAGTTTGGTGGTTCGAATCCCTAGGGCCACGTCATGGAGTGAGCTCCCGTTCCTTGTTCCAGCTTTTGCCAACCTAGCAGTTCAAAAGCATGTAAAAGAATGCAAGTAGAACAATAGGGACCCCTTTGGTGGGAAGGGAACAGTGCTCCATGCACCTTCCGCATTTAGTCATGCCAGCCACGTGCCACGGAGACGTCTTCGGACAGCATTGGCTCTTTGGCTTTGTAATGGAGATGAGCATTGCCCCCTATGGCCAGGAAAGTCTAGCATGGATATGCAAGGGGAACCTTTACCTTTATTTTTTAGGTGTAAAAAGAACCTTTACAGGCCACCCAACCATGCAGAAGAAATAGATGAACTTTTTCATCTATATGTAGGAAACACACAGCAGTAGTAACGATGTAGCAGTAGTAACTACATCAACTGGGACAAACACTGCATCAGGTGGAAGACTGAGCAAGTTCCCTATGAGCTGAGCTGACAATTTTGTCATCCAAAAGGTAGACGAGAGAACTAGAAGGTCAGCTATACTGGACTTAATTCCTATAAGCAGAGATGAGCAGATAAAAGGGGTTGAAGTTGCAGGAACTTTGGGGGAGCACAACCATGTTGTATTGGAATTCAATATAATGCAGACATAACCCAACAGAACATAATCGAGCCAGTGTCTTAGACGTTAAAAGAGCTGATTTCTACAAACTTAGAGAGAGCTTGGAAAGAATTCCACAGATGAAAATCTTAAATGGGAGAACAACACAAGAAGCTTGGGAAATTCTGATTATAAAAGCCCAGTCCACCACAATACCACTGAAAAAAGAAAAACAAGAAGGAACCAACGTGGTGTCTTTCCCCAAAGTGAATTGCTGTTAGCCTGGCAGGAAGCTGGGCCATTTGAGCTCACTGACAATTGGCCTGTACAAAATGGAAAACTCTGCTGAGAATCATATATAAACATACCCCTCCCATGGCTGTAACAGCCAGTTTCACTAGGGGCCAAAGTGCTTGCAGCAGTGTGAAATCTACTGTACATTCAAGACTTCAGGCACAGAAGTCACTGGCTGACTTGGGCCAGTCCCTCTTTCCCAGCCCAGTCCACCTCACAGGGTTATTATACAAAATAACAGAATTGGGAGGGACCTTGGAGGTCTTCTAGTTCAGCCCTCTGCTCAAGCAGGAGACCCTATACTATTGCAGACAAATGGCTACCCAGTTTCTTCTTAAAAACCTCCACTGATGGAGTACTCACAACTTCCAGTGGCAAGCTGTTCCACTGATGAATTGTCTTCACTGTTAGGAAGTCTCCTCAATTCTCATTTGCTTCTCTCTTTGCTGAGTTTCTTGCTTCTTGCTCTCCCTTCAGGTTCAAGTTGACCCCCTCCTCTTTGGGGCAGCCCCTCAAATATTGGAATAGTGCTATTGATGGGCCGTCTGCTAAAATAAAGCCAGGTCCTACACACATTTGAAAGTAAATCAGGAAGCCTGATTTATTGTGGAGTCTGCCTGGCAAGAACAAAGAATGCTTATCCACAGGAGAGACGCACGTGTAAGTCTTGTAACAACCCTGGCTAATTAAAGAGCTGATGAAAGTAACACGAGTTTGACAACTTGCAGACCTCAGCTAAAAGTTAGGCCTGGAGCAAATCAAATGTGTATTAGGTTACTCCTAGGGATTTCATTAGCCAAGACTTGGGAATAGGGACAGCTGGAGACCAATAGCCCAAATTGTAGAATTATTACTAAAATGTTTATGAGATGATATGTCTTATTATCTCGCTTTGTCCCCCCCTTCTCCCTTAGTGAAAATGTATAAAACTTGCTCAATCCTTTGTCCTTGGCTCTTGGCATTTTGACCAGGAGCCCTTTTCCTTGCAGTACTCCAATGACAAGCAATCACAAAACCTGCACCTCGTGTCTGGAGTCCATCACTGGCTTCGGCACCAGGCTCAGACCCGAATTGGGGACAACACTATCCTGTCTCCCTTGGTCCTTCTCTTCCCTAGACTGGCCATGCCCAATTCTTGCAAGCGTTCTTCATATGGTTTCATCTCCAGCCCCATAATCATCCTTGTTGCTCTTCTCTGCACTTTTTCCAAAGACAGCATCTTTTTTTGTAATGTGGTGACCAAAATTGGATGCAGTGTTCCAGGTGAGGCCTTACTAAGGATTTATAAAGTGGAACTAAGACTTCACGTGATTTTGATTCTATGCCTTTGTTTACACAACCAAGGATTGTATCCGCCTTTTTGGCTGCTGCTGCACATGGCTGCCTCATGTTTAAAGGATTATCCACTAGGACTCCAAGGTCCCTCTCACAGTTTTTGAGCCAGGTTTCACCTAAACTGGACTTGTATCTTTGGTTTTTCCTGCTTTAGTGTAAAACCTTGCTTTTCTCCACATTAAATTTCATTTTGTTGGATGGGGTTATTCACGTTTCAAGATCCTTTTGGATCCTGAACTTGTTTTCAGGGGTGTCAGCTACTCCTGCCATCTTAGTGTCATCTGCAAATTTGATGAGCTTTTCTATTCCCCCATTTACAATCAAGGGTGGTACTAATACCACTTTATAAAGCCCTAGTAAGGCCACACCTACTGCATCCAGTTTTGGTCACCACATTATAAAAAATATTTTGAGACTCTAGAAAGGGTGTAAAGAGCAACCAGGATGATTAGAGGACTGGAGGCTAAGATATGTGAAGAACGGTTTCAGGAACTGGATATGGCTAGTCTAGTGAAGAGAAAGACCAGGGGAGACAGGAGAGCATCTTCCAGGATTTGAGGAGCTGCCCCAGAGAGGAAGAAGCGGGTCAAGCTATTTTCCAAAGCACCAGACAAGGAAGAATGGATGGAAACTGATCCAGGAGAGATTCAACCTGGAAATAAGGAGAATCCATTATCTGACAGTGAGAACAATCAACTCGTGGAACAGAAGTTGCCCTCGGAAGTGGTGGGAGCTTCATCCCTGAAGGCTTCCAAGAAGAGACTGGACGGCCATCTTTCAGAAATGGTGTGGGGTCTTCTGCTTGGATGGGGGGTTGGACTGGATGACCTACAAGATCCCTTCCAACTCTGTAATCTGTATCTGTAAGTATCGGGCCTCCGGCGGTCACTGTTCACCCACTGCTACTGGGTGCTAAGAGAGTCCAACCCACTCAATTTTCTCTTGCTGATTCATGATGTGAGTTTGGAACCTGACTGAAAATATCTCTCTGACCACCAAATCTGTGGCAGGGAAATCAAACAGGTCTGCCTGCTGCCGGTCAACCTTTGCTGCTAAGCAACCAGGCTCCAGGCCAGTCCCTTGGAGAACTGTCACTGGGGGCTCTCCTCTGGAAAGGAAGCAGAGCACCGGCGTGATGTCATATTGGCTGCGTGATGATTGGAAGAAGGCGAGCGGTCTGTGGTTTGTGACGTCATGAGGAATGTCGTAAGCCCAAGATGGAACTGAGCACTTCTTGAGACATGTAGGATGAAGCAGTTACCTCTTCGTATTTTGGTCCTTTTTCTGTTACTGTCCACACATGCATACGATAACAGATGTGGGTGAGTCGTGTCCAGTCCAGGGGTTGCTCAGAGGAAGTGGTCGTAATGCTCTACGATGCTTGTTCCTCAGCAGATGTGGCTTTTCTGGTCATGCCTGCTGAATGTCTCCAGATCCATCACCCTGCAGCACTTGGGCCCACCGAGGAAACCCTGGGAACTTCAGACCTCCCTAACAACAGATGCCCACTCTGTGCATGGAAGGCAGGTTGCTGCAGTCACCCAGGCTTCAATTCCCGTCCACCTTCCCTGTGTTCGGATCTAGGCTTCACAAAATCAGACTCCTCATCCCGACAAAACCCCTTTTAATTAGGCTAATGTGAATTCCTCTCATTCACATCCAGCAAAATCTTGGCAAACAGTCTTTCAAAGGTTAATTCCAGCCACCTTATCAGGCTTGGAGAGCTGCCAGCTCTGCTGGTCTCTGGCAGACACCCTGGAACCTACATAGGACTAGCTTGGCCATAAGTAGAGGGAGGAACAATGGCTGTCTTTGAGCAGTGTCCCCATCAGCCATTGCTCTCAGGTGGATGAATGCCATACAGTTTCCCTTGAACCTTTGTGATGGAGAACTCTGCCCTGTTCTTGGTCTTATGTGTTTATTGGGTTCCTGTGGTGGAAAGTTTCATGTCTCCTCCTTCCTGTGGGGTTTCAAGGCAGCATCCATGCCATCTCCAGCATCCATAGCAAACTGTGATGATGCTCAGCTGACGAGCATGGTCAACGAGATTGAATTGACAACAAGCCAAATGGATGCATTTGGACAACATGCCAAGTTTGTCTAGTAACATTCTGGCTTAGAGTATAGTGCCAGCCTCCTGAGAATTAATTCATGATGAGGTTTCAATATGTTGCATGATTGTGCTTTGGCTTTGAGTGTGTTCCTCATTCCCAGTTGCAGATTTCTCCTTTCAGGGTTTTCAACTGCTTAATGCCAATGTGCCCGTCTATGAGTATGACTCTGTAAGATGGCAGACATTGCTTTCAGCCTCCTTCGCCTGTCTCCTGGCCACCCTGGGCCCCCATTGCATTAATAGGGTCTACAGTGGGCCCTTGTTCACATGGTATGAGAGGCTATTGCAGAGAGGAAGGGGTCAACTTATTCTCCAAAGCACATGAAAAACAAGGACAAGAACCAACGGGTAGAAACTAACCGGAGAGAAGCAACCTGGAATTAAGGAGGAATTTTCTGGCAGTGAGGACAATTAACCATTGGAACAGAAGTTGTGAATGCCCCAACGCTGGAGGTTTTCAAGAAGAGATTGGACAAACATTTGTCTGAAATGCTATGGGCCCTCCTGCTTGAACAGTGGGTTGGACTAGAAGACCTCCAAGGTCCCTTCCATCTCTGTTATTCTTGACCTTTTCAGCCCTCTTCTCACAGACATTCCTGCCCCCACATCTAAATGACCTTTCTCTCTTCCCTAGCGATATCTGTGGCCGCCGTCCTCTGGCCTCCAGTCACAGTAGCAACATGCGGATCGTGGGTGGCATTGATACGCTCCCAGGAACGTGGCCTTGGATTGTCAGCATCCAGATACCCACCATGACTGGCTTCAGGCACACCTGTGGAGGGTCTCTCATCAGCCCTCACTGGGTCATCACAGCAGCCCACTGCTTCCTCAACAAAAGGTGAGGGGAAGGAAGGGCCTTCTGTCCCACCTGGCTGGATCAGGGGTGTCCAGTTAGGTTTGCAGATAGAGATAGCCAGGCACAAGGAATCAAGAATGACACAATGAATTGCTCAGAATAGTTTCTGTGTTGCTGTTTTTTGGCCATAGACCAAAAACTTGCCAGACTAAAGCATCTGTTTAAATAACCATCAGAAAAATCCTATAAAGCTTTAGGGAGGATCCATCCTGAACCTCTTTCTGCATACCAAACATTCAAGCCTGGGCTCCTGCAACAGTTCTTTGAACAGTTTAGCCCAAACTTTTAAGACTTGTGGACTTCAACTCCCAGAATTCCCCAGCCAACATTGGTGGAGTTGAAATCCACAAGTCTTCAAGTTGCCAAGTTTAGGGACCTCTGGTTTAGCCCCTAGCCTCTTAATCATCTTGGTTGCTTTTCTTTGCACACACTCATTTGTATGTTTCCTGCATTTCTACACCATCCTTTACATGTGTAGATTACACACCTGACACTTGAACAGAGTGAGCTGGGAATTTGCCAGCATCCTTTCTTAATTGTTTTCAGAACACAAGATTGCAGGCAGCTTCATCATGCTCACCCCCCAAAAGAAAACTACAGCAATTTTTTCCCCCAACCTGAGAAATAAGAGAGAGTTTGGTCTAGTGGTAGAAGCACCAGGCTAGAAAGTGGAAGACTGAGTTCCTGTCCTGCCTTAGGCATGAACAGCAGCTGAGTAACTTTGGGACAAATAAAATTGAAGTTCAGAATAGATCTGGAAGGGACCTTGGAGGTTGTCTATTCCAACCCCCTACTGAAGCAGGAGACCCTATGCAGTTTCAGACAATTGGCTGTCCAGTCTCTTCTTGAAAACCTCCAGTGATGGAGCATCTACAACTTCTGATAGCAAGCTGTTTTGATTAATTGTCCCCACAGTTTGGAAGTTTCTCCTCAATTCCAGGTTGCTTCTCTCCTTGATTAGTTTCCGTCCATTGTTTCTTGTCCTGCCTTCAGGTGCTTTGGAAAATAGGTTGACCCCCCTTCTTTCTAGCAGCCCCTCAAATTCTAGAATAATGACAATCATCAGGTATTAGTGAATTCTAGTGCCACTATACCATCCAGTGATGCACCATCACTGGTGGCTTTTAAGAAGAGACTGGACAGTCACCTGTCTGGAATGGTGTAGGATCTCCTGCTTGAGCAGGGGGTTGGACTAGAAGACCTCCAAGGTCCCTTCTAACTCTATTCTGATTGAATAGATCATAGGGCAGTAGTATCAAATCTACTCTAAGGGGACAGACTGATGGCCTGAGCACCTTCCTAGAAGCTGAAGACACACACAGATTCAGCTACTTCTTTTGAATCCTAACTCCTTGTTATAAAGTCCATGAACCATCTCCCTGTGAGCCTTAGTTTTAGTTTAATCGCACTTTTTTTTCGGGGGGGGGGAGGGGGAGGGGGCAGTTTTCCATGCACAGTGGTCACAGCCTCCCTTCTCCTTCTCTGCTCCAGATACCTAGAACACTGGAAACTGGTTTTTGGTGCTGCTCAGCTTTCTCGGCCTGGTCCAGATGCCCAGGAACGCACCATCAAGAACCTGGTGGAGCATCAGCAGTACAGAAGTTCCACCTACTTCAACGATGTGGCCTTGATGGAGCTAAGCCACCCAATCAACTGCAGTGACTACGTCCAACCTGCTTGCCTGCCGGACATGAATGTAGAGATTTCATCGCTGACCCACTGCTATGTCAGCGGATGGGGAGTGACCGATGTCTCAAGTGAGTCCTCCAGCATGTCCATCAAGAAGGAGTCTCTAGTCACAACACAACTTGAGAAGCTGTTTCCTACTCTGGTGGGACTTTTGGGTCCTTCCAGGCCTGAGATGTTGGAAAGCTGTTCAACACAAATGGCTTTTTAAGATTTTAGCCAGCAGGCACTCGTTCTCTCTGAGATCTTTGCTCAGCCAGAACAGGGGTTCTTTTATTAGGAGAAAAAATTGGGGTTCCAACTCGAACCAGGGTTGGGCAGGAGCAAATCAAAATTAAATCCAGACATGATGTGAGGAAAGGAGATTTATTTATTGCAAAAGCAAAGAAGTTTGCATGTAGAGGTAGCTGCAGAGAGAATGAGGTACAAAAGGGCTGCTTTATAGGGGAGCCTGTGTCAGAGCGTTTGCAGTGTAACTATTCTTGTGAGACAACCCAGGAACAAAACACAGCACGCAAAGACTTAGACATTTAACAGTGGTTTATGTACAAGACATATATAGAAATATATGTGGTAGGCAAATACCTGACAAGCAATCAATCTTCTTAACTCTATATGAAGATCTCTGCAATGGATACCGGACACAAGGAGAGAGAAAACATGCCCTCTAATGGCTGCCTTATATGAACACCTCTTAAAGGGGTAAAACTTCTGTGGACCCATACATCGTATGGGTCAACAATGGAAATTTTCAACAAATTTCAACAATGGAAATTTGGGGTTCAGTTGTTGATTGAGACATTTGTTGAGTGAATTTTGCTCCATTTTACAACTTTTCTTGTCACATTTGTTAAGTGAATCACTGCAGTTGTTAAATTAATAACACCATTGTTAAGGGAATCCGGCTTCCCCATTGACTTTACTTGCCGGAAGGTTGCAAAAGAGGCTGACATGACCTTGGGATGCTACAACAGTCATAAAAATAAAGCAGCTGCCAAGTGCCTGGATTTTGATCATGTGTTCACGGGGGTGCTGATGCCGTAGGTTGTAACTACGAGAACTGGTCGCAAGTCACATTTTTTCCAGTGCTGTTGTAATGGAACAGTCCTGAATAGAAGAATCTTCTTGGATGAGAAGTGACATGTTTTCAAACAAACAAAAAAAATCAGAAAGTCCAGTTGCCTTTTGGAAAAGACCTGGACAATGGAAATTTTCCACAGAGATTTTTTAGATTGTCATGTTGGTGTAAATCATTCTCGTTGTGTTTACTTATTGTCCTGTTGTTTTGCTTCTGTTTACATGCCTTCCATTTTTCTTCCTTTTTTGTTATTGTAAGCTGCCTAGAATAGTCTCACAGTGGGACAGAAGGCAAATAAATTTAAAAGATACATTTAACAAATAAATACATCTTTTTTTTTTTGCTTACAGAGCCCAAGGTGACCTCGGATATCCTGCAAGAAGCCAAAGTAAACCTCATCCCCATAACCACATGTAACAGCACTGCCTGGTACAACAAGAAAATCCATTACAACAATCTCTGTGCTGGGCACGAGGAAGGAGGCATTGACACTTGCCAGGTAACAGAAGGAACCATAGAGGTCTTCTAGTCCAGCCCCCTGCTCAGGCAGGAGGAAACCTTATAGTGTTTGTCAGGCTGTCCCAGCTTGGGCCTTTAGGAAAGAAAGACCCTCAACTCCACATATTGTAGTGAAAGGTGGGCATACTTTGCGTGTGTGCACACACTTTGCATACACGTGTGCACCAAACACGCACTCTGCGCAGGCACAGAAGCATTCTAACTTGCCTCCTGCAAACCTGCATGATCCCAGTTGCCTCAGCAGCTGCCGTGCGGCATCTTCTGTGCTGCGCAAAGCAGCTGCGCTTCAAATTCAGCAGATAAAGGTGGGTGGGCCCAACAGCAGAGAGGAGGAGAGAACCGGTTCAGTCTCTGCTGCTCACCACTGGTGCTGGCTTGCCAGAACTGGGCAGAACCGGTCGAATACCACCACTGACTTTTTCTAAAGCCATGTGGTTACAGTATAAGCAAAGCCAGATCTGGGACTTCCCGTGTGAACCTGGTATTTTCCCTTCCTCCCAGGCTCTCCCTTCTGGTCACCCAGTTTCTGTCCAATGAGGTTCAAGTTAGTTGTTTTGGTAACAGTCCTCAGGTTTGGCACCACTGGTTCCAGTCAGGCCCCCGTCCCTACATCCCTCTATTCCCACACCCCACTCTTTGTGGCAGGCTGTTATCAAAGTGAAGTAGGGCTGAAATGGTCTGATAAGCAGATCTGATACCGTTTCAGACAAATGGCTGCCCGGCCTCTTCTTCAAAACCACCAGTGATGGAGCACCCACAACTTCTGAAGGCAAGTGGTGAATTGTCTTCACTGTCAGGAAATTTCTCCTTCGTTCCAGTTTTCTTCTCTCCTTGATTAGTTTCAATCCGTTGTTTCTTGTCCTGCCTTCAGGTGCTTTGGAGAATAGGCTGACCCCCCTCTTCTTTGAGGCAACCCCTCAGGATATTGGAAGACTGCCCTCTGCCTTTGCCCCTCAAGAGATCGAGGTCCTTGAATTCCATTGACTATTATTAGCTGCCAGTTTGCCTTGATCGTTAGTAGATCAGATTGTTGTAGAGAACAAACATGGATTAAACTTGTAAACATTTGAACAGCCTGATTTCCTGATCTCTTGCACCCAACAGTTCCTGTACTAGATGTTCTTCCCTTTTCTTGTTCCGCAGGGTGACAGTGGCGGTCCCCTGATGTGTCGGGAGCACAGGTCTGAGCGTTTCTGGCTTGTCGGTGTCACCAGCTGGGGGGCCGGCTGTGCCAGGGCCATGAGGCCAGGCATCTATTCCTCCATGCAACATTTCCTGAAATGGGTCAAAGATGTGACCAAGGAGAACTTCTCCAAGGCTCCTCGCCCACCCAAAACAAGACCCCCGACAATGCCGCTTGATCAGCTGTGGCAACCAACCACCCCCTCGAATGTGAACCAGCAGCTTGAGAGCTGGGTTCAACCCAGGCCAAAGCCAACCATGTCTCCTCCAAGGCCACCTTCAGCAAATGAAATCCAACAGTTTGAGAACTGGGCTGCAGCTCAGACGAGGCCTAGTACGCAACCTACCCCACGATTCACCATTCCTTGGACTCAGGAGTTTCTACCATCAGAGCCACTGGTACCGACACTACCCCTACCACCACCTCCACTCCCACTTCAGACCCTGTCCCCATGGGGTTCACAGAATGGGCAGAAATGGAACCAAGGCTGGGCTCCAGCTTACCGGCCTCCCCCCAGAACCAGGCCCACCGCATTGCCTTGGCCAGGATATGGTGCACAGCAGCCCCAGGCGTGGGACAACGTGATTACAACCAGGACAAGACCTCCCTATTATGGTGGATACTATCCAAACTGGAACATGGCCAGGCCTCCCCTTCGAACCACTGCCCCTCCAGTGTGGCAAACATGGTCTCGCCCAACAACACCCTTGAGTTACCTCTGGTACTCGAGATGGAGCAAGTCCCCTAAGTAGCTGCAGTGCCTCATTCCATAATCAGCCAGTCATTTTCTGCTTTCCGTTCCCATCTGTCAAGCAAGCTTCAAATGCATACAGTTTTTTGGGGGGGCTGTCTGCCCCCTCCCTTCCTCCTACACCAAGTCCCAAGCTGGGTTGCCCAAGAGAAGTTGGTCACCTTTTAACAGATTGAAGTAAACAGAGACAAAGCCGAGGCATCAGGGATGTTGGAGGTGTGCAGTTCCCGCACATTTCCCGTGCTGCAGGATGATTGGTTCTGAGGCCTCAGAGTTTTGGAGGACTCACGGGGAGAGCCTACCTGGAGAAGGAGACACCTGGATCATTCAGTAGCTGGCTTCATGCCTACCCACTATTTCGAAGAAGAAAAAAGACTGGAGGCTGCACCCTTCTCCGGGCTGGTCTTCTGTTGAGCGATGTTTGTAATTCTATATTCACAATAAAGTGGTGCTTCTTCTAATGGATTGCATGGCTTATTCCACTGCACAATAATATTCATTTATTAGAGCCTTTAAAAGGTTGGGCTCCTATCTTTCTGGGCCCAGCATCCAGCTAAAATGGAAAGGCGGTATTGCAATAAATGGTGGCTTGTTAAAATTTCAGCCTAGAAAAAGGTGAAGTGCAGGGTGCTGGACTAGAAGATCTCAAGGGTCCCTCCCAACTCTGTTATTCTGTTGAAGGCAAGCCACAGCAGTTGAGAGCTCCAGAGTTGGTGAAGTGAGAAACCACCTCGTTTTGGCATAAGAGGGTGACTGTCAGGAATGCCAGAGGACAACTTTCTAGCTGTGTTTGATCTTCACTCTTCGGACAAAAACCTGCCTCTAAGTGGCTGAGTGGACCAAGCCCACGTGTGAGATGCATTGGCTCTTACTTCCAGATGTTCAGCCTAGATAGAATGAAGTTAATATCTGTGGCAGCTTCTGCGTTGCCAGACAGGGTATAGTTGGCAGTCCTGGAAACCAAGTTCTATAAGGACTTGAAATATAACCTCATCCCTTTGTCTCCTGGAACTCAAACCCAGGGAAAATTGCTGTCCTGCAGTCTCCTTGCAAGGATCAGCCATCCAGAGTACAGGTGGGTAAGCACCCCTCCTCTCTTTATCAGGAGAGGTTCCAAAGAACAGATTTACTCATGAGTTCCTTGGTCCTTGCAGAGTTGTCTTCACCATATCTCACCTGGAAGCTTTAGGTCTCAAATATTCTTCACCATCAAGGTTCAAGCATCGTTCTGCTCATGAACTTCCTCACGGTTCTCTTGAACGTTAACTACATACGTTCAATGCATTTAGTTCTTGAGCAGGAGAGTTTCTGGTCGGGTGGAGAAAGTGGGTGGGGGAGTCAAAATCTTCAAGATGATCCACATTATCTGTAAGGGCAATTTGCAAACTCTCTGGATGCTGTTTGGTTGCTCCTAATCGGAGGTGGGCTGATGCTGGTTCACACCAGTTGTTACAAACTGGTAGTTAAAATTCTGCGCAGTTCAGTGAAATGGCAAATCCCATCACTGGCTGGCCCCAACCCTGCTTGTTTTTCAGTCTGTTTTTTGGCAATTTTTCAGGCTGTTTTGGGTCATTTTGGGCCAAAAACAGTCTGAAAAATAGTCCAAAAATTGCCCTGAAAACAGCCTCACAATGGCCTGAAAAATGGACTGAAAATGGTCCAAAAATGGCCTGAAAGTGGACTAAAAACAGCCTGAAAATGGCCCCCAAAATAATCAAAAAGAGGCCAAAAATGGGTGGGGCAAAGCCAGCCAGTATTAGGATTAATAATTACCTTAATAATAACCTTTGCTTTTGAAGCAAGTGGCCGGGAGGGTGGGGGGCTGGGTGTGATGAGTGACACCACCCACCCAGTGACATGACCACCCAGCCACGCCCACCCAGCCAGTCATTAGGGCAGAGAACTGGTTGTTAAAAAATCCACAGCCCACCCCTGTTCCTAATCATTGCCACCATCTTCAGGACTTGGATATTTGTTCTTACCCCATTGCACCTAAGATGGCTTTTCATGAATCTCAAGCTGGTCCCTAGTCACCAAGCCCAATTAATAATCATATGTGAATATTATTTTTCACCATCCCCAATCAGGTGACTGAGTTACAAATCAAAGACAGAGGAAAGTTCAAGGTTCATGCAGACTGATCTAGATTGTGCTTCGTGAGCATTGACCTGAATGCTGTCTGGAGCCAGAATCAGGAAAGTCCATTTGGGTCAAAATTAGAGTCCCTCTTAGAGAAGCCCTAATCCAAGAGTCTTCAACTTTGGCCACTTTAAGACTTGTGGACTTCCAGCTCCCAGAATTCCTGAGCTAACATGACTGGAGGAGGAGGAATTCTGGGAGTTGAAGCCCACAAGTCTTAAAGCTGCCACATTTGCAGGCCCCTGGAACAGATAGATAGAGAAAGAGAGGTAGAATAGATAGATAGAGGGAGAAGGAGAGAAAGATAGAATAGATAGATAGAATAGATAGATAAAGAGGTGGAATAGAAAGAATAGATAGATAGACAGCTAGATAGATAGAATAGATCAAGGGTCTCCAAACTTGGCCAGTTTAAGACTTGTGGACTTCCAGCTCCCAGAATTCCTGAGCTAACATGACTGGAGGAGGAGGAATTCTGGGAGTTGAAGCCCACAAGTCTTAAAGCTTTCAAGTTTGAAGACCCCCTGCTCCAAACAATAGTTGGAGCCCATGGTTCTTGCCCTGCTTTCCTCTAATCCTCCAATTAAAATGACAATGACAAAATCACACCTTCCTTTTTAAGGCAATGTATGGAAGCATAGTTAACATAGCTGAGATTTCCTGACAGTGAGAACAATTGATCATTGAAATAACGAGCCTCTAGAAGTTGTGGGTGCTCCAACATTGGAAGTTTTCAAGAAGTGATTGGACAACCATTTGTCTGAAATGGTACAGGGTTTCCTGCCTGAGCAGAGGGTTGGACTAAAAGACCTCCAAGGTCCCTTCCAAGTCTGTTCTTCTGTCGCTTTCAGGTTGATTACACTACATTGCTTTAAAGCAGTGTTCCCCAACCTTGGCAACTTTAAGATATGTGGACTTCAGTCCCAGAATTCCCCAGCCAGCAATTCTGGGAATTGAAATCCACATATTTTAAAGTTGCTAAGTTTGGGAGACACTGCTTTAAAGCATTGTGAGGGTACAGCAGAGATGGAGATATTTTGCAATCCTAACTTTAAAGTACACTAACAAAATGCTTCGCAAATGCTCATCTTGTATGTGTAAGCAAAACATATTTTAAATAAAATATTCTACAAATATTTTACTCGCTTCATTGGACTACTTTTCTTCTCGAATGCTGTCAGATAACCTTCACTGATAAAACTCAAAATTCAGCAACATAGGTTTTGATTTGGGAAATGGGTAGGCCTGAATTCTTTTTTACAAACCAGATTTATTTGGGGAACTCAAGGGTGAGAGATTGTGGGGTGAAGGGAGTATATTTACTTGCACTCTTCAAATCATGTCTCACTTCCCTTTCTCAAATCTACAGGAGCAGGTGCAAGCATTGGATTTAATGGGCTGACTGCTTTAAAAAAAACAAAACTTTTCTAAAGAAAAATGGGATATGGCTGGACTGCTGGAGAAGGACTGGCGGAACCAGGGGGAGCGATGAAAAGAGGGATCAGCCTAGAATCACTACATAGTCACCAATTAACTAAATCAAACTTCTCTTGATTGCCATTGATTTTTATTTAATTCTAACCAGGTGCCAATGTAGTTGAGAAGATTCTTGCACAAAGGCTTTTAGTAATAAATTAGTTAAATTGTACCGTTGTATGTGGGTCTTTTGCATCTAACAGGGGCACCCTTAGCCCTCTGGCTGGCTGAGATGTCTCTGGTTTCTTGTCCTCATTTCCCCATATTTTCCTGGTGGTTTCCCTGGCCTTTCTTGTCCAATCGCCCACTTGCCTCCTCCCAGGTTGGGCATTGATGTCCAGCTGGGTTGCTGAGGAGAGAGAGAACTAGGAAACCTATGTTTTATGATGTCACGGGTTCTAGGAAGATGCAAGAGAAGAAGCAGCACCTGAGCCTGCCAGGAGATGGGATGGCAGCTCTTGCCCATCCTGGTCCTTGCCATGTTGCAGGAGAAGCTGGCCCCTGAAGGCGCTTCGCCATCCGAAGGGAACACCTGCGAGTAAGTGGCAAAGTATGGCTGCCTTGTGGGTAACACCCCTGCCCCATGGGAAGCATTCCTGGGCTTCTGCCTTCTGCCAGATGTGACTGCCATATCTGCAAGGCATGACAGATGCTGAAGCCAGAGATGGGGTCAAGCAAACAATCCAGATTAATAGCATCAAAACTCTGGGAAAGGAGAACATGTGTGTGATGATCTGGGCCAAGGCACATAGGCAACACAGTCAGCTGATAGCTCAAATCACCCCTTTGTTGATCCAACTTTCCCCTAAACGCTCCCACATTAATGGCAAGTCCTAGAGCAAAGTGATCTCTCTCTCTCTCTCTCTCTCTCTCTCTCTCTCTCTCTCTCTCTCT
>BLBF01000243.1:224162-243880 GCA_015471245.1 Laticauda colubrina | reverse complement strand
CTCTCTCTCTCTCTCTCTCTCTCTCTCTCTCTCTCTCTCTCTCTCTCGCACACACACACATACAAACACACACATAACTCCAGCAGTCTCTGGCTGCAAGTAGTCCACAAAGTGCTATGAGCACAATGGCTGCAAAGTAAGAAATCCAACGGGGCAAGAGAACAAGTCAGTGAGTCTAGGAAGCAAAGGAACGTGGCAAGAAATAAAGCAAGAAGTCCAGGAAACTCCAAACATCGGCAACGGCACACAAAACTCCAAGAATTCAGCATTTGTTCCTGACAAATGCCCCTCCCCACAGCGTCTTCTTAAGTCTCAAACCCCGTTGTGCCGTGAAGAGGGGCAGAGTGCTCTCCTCCAGAGTTGTTGGGTTGGTCTGCGCTGTTCCCACCTCTTCTCCACTCTCCATGCTCTGGGATCAAAAGGGGGCGGTCCTTACTCATCGCCTGGGCTCCTTTGCTCCTCATTTCCACTGCCTGCCCTCTGTTGGCCCCATTCCTCCCTCCTAGCAAGCTGTCCCACTCCTCAGGAGCCTGGCCTGCCTCCTCCCCACATTCCTCCAAAGCCAAGGAAGCCAACTCCCCTCCCCCGCCCCCCCTCTCCCTCGGCTCCAACTCCAGCTCATCTTCCTCCACAGATTCAGGCTCCGACAGGGACATGACATTGTGCTCCTGGGTGGGGAGGGTTGCTATCTACAGCTTTCACCTCCTGACCATTCTCCGTTTGTGCTTCTTTTCAGTGGCGTCTGTGGACGGCGTCCATTGGCAGCCAGCCACACACTGCTGCGGATTGTGGGGGGCACAGACGCTCTCCCGGGAACGTGGCCTTGGCAGGTCTGCTTCCAGATACCATCGCAGTTGGGCTACATCAATGCCTGCGGAGGAACCCTGCTCAGCGCTCGCTGGGTGCTGACTGCCGCCCACTGCTTTCAGCTGGAAGAGTGAGCAAAGAGTGGCTGCCTCTTGGGGGTGGTGTGTGTTGGTGAAATGCTGCAGGACCCTCCAACCAGGTAGCCCAGAGCCCTGTGGGAGTTGAGTCCATGGTCCCTCTTCTGCTTAGCTCCAAAGACCTCCGGAGGTTCTCAAAGGTCCCAGCCTTCCTTCCTCTCCAGCATCCTTTCTCAGTCTTTTTCATTCGGGAATTTGATCTCTCCAGAAAGGAGGAGACAAAGGTCAGGCCCCTCGCTGTAGTTAGGCTGAAGTAATTTCAGATTACTTACCACCTTATGATTTCCCAAATAAATTCTTTCTTTCTTTCTTTTTTCCTTCTTTCCTTCCTTCTTTCTCCCTCCCTTCCCTCCCTCCTCCCCTCTTTTTCTCTTTCATGCTCAAATGTTTCCTTATAAAAGCTACACTCTTCAGTGTATCTTCAGTGTCTCTCTCCTTTTACATTAGAAGGAAGGGAGGAAAGAAAGGAAGGAAGGAAGGAGATGGAGATGGAGAAGGAAAGAGAGAAAGACAGGGATGGAGAGAGATGAGGGAGGGAGGGAAGGAAGGAGAAGAAGGCAGGGAAGGAGAGGGAGAAGGAAAGAAACAAGGGAGGGAGGGATGGAAGGAGGAAAGGAAGGAAAGAGAGGGAGGCAGGGAATGAAGGAAGGAAAGAAAGAAAGAAGGTTGGGAGGGTTGGAGGGAGGGAGGGAAGGGAGGGAGGAAGGGAGGGCTATCCAGATTTTCTGTTTCTGTTGTCCTTAGCAGCAGAGCCTCCTGCCCTGTGTCCAGTGCCCTGGGCAGACCTGTTGAATGGATCTGTGCTTTGTTCCAGTGAGATATCATGGTACAGGGTGGTGCTTGGGCTCAACCGGATCTCCCAACCTGGTCCTGATGCCCAGAACCGCTTAATCAAGAGGGTGATCAACCACAAGCTATATAAGAATGAGCTCAACAGCACAGATGGAGGGATCCAACACGACATTTCCTTGGTGGAATTGACTGAGCCAGTCAGGTGCAATGACTACATCCAGCCAGCTTGCTTGCCAGACAAGAGCACGACGATCTCAAAGCTGACCCAATGCTCTATCAGTGGCTGGGGAACCATGGAAGTCAAAGGTGAGAGACTTGGGGGTGGGGAAGGGGACCCTTAAAAGGGTGGCTTAGCTCAGGGAGGTTAGAGTCGATGGGTCTCCGGCAACTCCAAAAGGGAGAAGCGTCCCCCAGTGGAGCAGAGGCTGGTCGAAACTGTGCATTATTTTCCCCTGCTTGAAAATAATGAAAACAAGGTGTGAAGACCCTGAAATGGTCTCCCCACTGGAGAAGGCAGGGGGAATAACAGAATAGCAGAGGGGACCACTGCTCATAGTGGTTCATGGCACTGCTCACCACGGCCCATAGCAACCAGTGGGCTGGGGACCACTGCTGGTCCATGAGAAAATTTTGGTGGTCTGCAGAGAAATGCCCCCCCCCCCGGAGCTATTAATCCAGGCTGCGCAAGAACACAAGGCTGCCCCGCCCACATGGCCCACAGAAACACAAGGCTTGGTTGCTTGCATTGTGAACAATATGAGGTAGTGAAGGGAGGGGGGAAAGGGCAGAGGCGGGGGACTTGCCCCACTTGCCCCAGGCACCTGGGCTGCTTCTTTCCGCTTCTTTCTTTTTCTGCTTTTGGCTGCAGGCAAGGAAAGCAGCCAAAGTCTTTCTTTCTCTCCCCCAAATTCCACCAGAAATGAGTCTTTGGGACCCTGCAAGGCCTCCTGCTCCAAGAGGCTCACAAGGACTCATTTCTGGTGGAGTTTGGGGGAAAGAAAGACTTCTTCGGCTTGTGATGATTTCCTTGCATGAAGCCAAAAGTCTTTCCCTCTCTCTCTCCCCCTGAGAACAGATCTGGAGATGGTATCCTGTGATCCCAAATAAAGAATGATCGACCGATAGGAAAACAGAGTGGGGAATTTTCCTGAAGACTTTTTGGGGGATTTTCCAAGGGTTTCTGGTCCAATGGATTTAAAATAATAAGTTTGGTGGTCCCTGAGGTCCCAAAGGTTGGCGACCCCTGGACTAGACCAACCCTCTGACCTTGTGGGAGACCTAGGCCATTTCGGACAAAGGGTTGTCCAATCTCTTCTTCCAAACCTCCAGGGATGAGGCACCCTCAACTTCTCAAGGCAATCTGTTCCACCAGTTGATTTTTCTTGCTCTCAGGAAATTCACCCTTTGTTCTAGGTTGGTTCTCTCCTTGAACATTTTCCACCCATTGCTTCTTTTTTTTTTTTTGAAAATTTTATTTGGATTTTCACAAAAGCAAAATACAAATAAAACATCTTTTTTTTAAAAATAGCATGGTCCCAGGTTATCACTTCTTCATATAGACACAAACTCAATTTCATGCTCATTTTTATGTTCTATTCCATATCTTATTACTGTTTTATATTTTCTACATAGTTTTTCCCCTCTTTTAATTTTCTCAACTTTATTTTAATTATTTCATCTCAATTCAAATAACTATATTTATACTTTTGTCTGTCCTGTTGCAATTTCATATTATCTTTTCTCATTGAACAACATTTCCCCTGTAATTACTAATTGGGGTATGACACCTTTATATCTGTTAATTTTATCCATTCAAACTCTTATTTAAGCTTCAACGTATACCTTTAAAATTATAGCATTCAATATAATACATAACTTCCAATCGAATTCTGCTTGGTACATTCTTAAAATACACACTATATTCTTAAAAAGAAAAGATTATACATATATGTAAATAAAACACATATTCCATTCCAATTCAATTCTAGCATTAATATTCATTAAAATCTTAACATCTTTAACATTTCTTTTCAATTAAATATCATACTTCCTTGGGAAACTTATAAACTTTCCATAATTAATTCTTTTTTTTCCATATTTCTCTTATATTTTTATAAATCATTAATAATAATTAAAATATTCCCATCCTTTCCTAATTTAATTATCTCATTCACTTTAATTCATTTATTTCTTAACAAACATTCCACTACATTCCAGTGAATATTTTATCCATCATTTTAGTCATATTTTCTAAAATTATTTCTATTTGTCATATAACAATGCTATCTTATGTACCTTTGCAGAATCCCTTTTACAATTAAATTTCCAACCATTATCTCTAAATAGGATTATGGATTCAATCCTTATATCTTTTCCCTGTTTCTCCATTTCTTGTTTCTGTCTTTTACAACTTCTTTTCCTTATCTTCTTCCCCCTCTTCTTCTCCCTCCCCTTTTTACCCCCTCGTCTCTCTATTTCTAATTCTCTCATCTGTAATCCCCTCTTCTGTTGCTTTCTAATATTATACTTATCTTTCAAACTCTTCTTCTTTATTTTGGTTGTTTTTTCTAGTCTTAAACCTTTCACTCTCTTTCCCCCCTTTCCTTTTTTCCCCCCACTTAAAATTATTTGGTCATTAAAGATGGCTTCTTCTTTGTCCCGATCTTCTTGTTCTTGTTTCTTGTTGTGTTTCTTGTTGTTTCTCATAGTTCCCGATCTCCATTTCTAAGAATTGATATACAAAGCCAAAAGAACCTCTCCCTTCTTGTGCATCTTCTTTCCATTTTTTAAGTTCCATTTTCAGTTCTTCTTAGAGTGATGCCATTTTAAACACTTTTAAACAACCACCCAATTAATTTTAGTCATTTAGATACAAAAAGCAAAAATCACCGAGTAATCCAAATAAATCCAAGGCTGTTTCTTCTTGCTTCTTTTTTCCACTTTCTCCTCCTGGGGTTTTATTATTTTGTTGCCAAGTTTCAGTTAGAATGTATCTTTGGGGAATTTTGTTAAAGTTTCATTGTAAGTTCCTTTTAGTTACAGTTCTATTCCTTAGTTCCGGGCAGTCTCCTCCATTTTTTCAGATCCTACCCTTTTATTCTTTTTTTTTCTCCTTTCCTGCTTTTAAACACTTTTAAATATTCAGAAATCTTATTATCCCTTTGACTTTTATTTTCATCTTAAATGCCTATTAATGTCAAAGTGGATTTTTTTCCCAATTTCTTGATTAAGTCTCTTTGTTGTCAGTATATGAAAGGGAAGAAGAAAAAAAACCCTAATCCTTTTCCCTCTCCTTCGCTGCTTCAAAATCTTCTTTGGGAACAATGGTATTTAGTTTAAATTCCAGGGTACCTTACATTGTTGCTTTTTCAGTTTGGTCAACCTGGTCAACCAAAACTTTCTCTTCTTATCTTCCTCCTGCACATTCTTTTTCAGTTTAGTTCTTCTTTGAGGTGGCCATTTCTGACCACCGCTGCAACCACCTTCAGGAAAGGGAGTAATGGCCTGCTGGGGAAGAGAGATGAGGCTCTCCTCAACCCTGCTGGCAGTCTCCCCCCTCTTCACCACTTCTACGGGGTGGCTTAGCCCCAAAACCAGCCAGCTCAGGGCGTTCTGGCAGCAAGCACAGATCGAAACCGCGCACAATTGCAGATTTTGGTCTGTCGCCGAAGAGACTCAAACCGGAAGCCATTCCACTCATTGCTTCTTGTCCTGCCTGTGCATTAAATATTAAATATGTATTAAGATGGAAGAAATAGCGAAAGTGAAGCAAGCTTTGAGAGAGGCACACGAGGGAGGAGCATCCTAACTCTGCATCTGTGTGCAAAGAGTTGTAGCTGATGTCACTTAAAAGAGCCTTAGGAGAAGAGGCATCTCAGGCAAAGATGGCCAGGAATTGACCTAGTTTCCCAGACAGACCAAATTATTTTCTTGACCATAATATGGAAGTGGTGTCCACTTGCCTTCTTCCAGCACATGTTCTTGACTTCCTGGTGGGAAACTCTGGATTCCTAGGTTCTAGAGTTGAGTTCCTGAATTAGTGGTCCTAATGCCACAAAGAAGAGGGGGTCAACCTATTCTCTAGAACAGGGGCCTCCAACCTTGGCCACTTTAAGACTTGTGGACTTCAACTCCCAGAGTTCTTCAACCAGCTTTGTTGGTTGAGGAACTCTGGGAGTTGAAGTCCACAAGTCTTAAAATGGCTAAGGTTGGAGACCCCTGCTCTAGAGCATCTGAAGGCAGGACAAGAAGCAACAGATGGAAACTAACCAACCCAGAACAACCTAGAACAATTAATCAATAGAACGGCTTGCCTGCAGAAGTTATGGGTGCTCCAACACCAGAGGTTTCCAAGAAGGGATAGGACAACCATTTGTTTCAATTGGTATACAGTCTCCTGCTTGAACAGGGGGCTGGACTAGAAACCTCCAAGGTCCCTTCCAGCTCCATTTGTAAGGCATCCAGAAAGTATCCATTCAGCTGTTATTCTATGGTTCTGGTTCTTCATGGAAGATAGTGTTCCATCCCACGAATCCTTGGGCTTGGGACAAATGCAGGCTGGTGATTTCTTCTGGCTTATCTTCACAGCCCAAAGACGGCCAGATGTGATGCAGGAGGGGGTTGTTAAACTCATACCTTTCCGCACATGCAGCAGCTTGACCTGGTGGAACAAGCGTGTCCGACCTGAGAACATATGTGCTGGACACGAGAGTGGAGAACTTAGTACATGTCAGGTAGGTGGATCTAGGCTGGTCACTTAGTTGGGCCCAGTGTCCTTCAGTGACTTGAATAGAGTTCCAAAGGTTGGCCTCTGGAATATTTATTTATTTATTTTACTTATTTATTTGATTTGTCAATCGCTTACAAGATAATGAGTATAAGTATAAACATGAGTAAGAATACAAGAAATAGGAACTAATAATTGGGGACAATAGGAAGGGATGGGAGGCACAATGGTGCATTTATGCACGGCCCTTACAGATCTCTTAGGAATGGGGTGAGGTCAATAGTGGATAGTTTAAGGTTAAAGCTTAAAAAAAGCTTGCCATCTGTTGGAAAACTCTATGCATCCGTTGTGTACTCACTGCATACGTGTTTCATACACTCTATCCATTGAGCATCCATCCACTGTGATTTCATCCGCGCAAGAGGTTTTGAGCTGCACAAAACTTTGTGAACGGATGAACTTTCCACCGCATACAATGTACATCCGTGACATATACGGGCAACAAACATTCTATGTCTGTTATCATCCGTTAAACGTCCACTGTATCCTCTCTGCATTCTCTGGCCATCCCCTCAACTCACATCCGCTGCAGCTGAAAACGGAAAGAGGGAGGAAACAAAGGTACATGAAATGTCTACACAGCGTTAGTAGCATGGAAATAGAAAGGATGTAAGTGTATGAATCTCGTATATAAAGGATTAAAAACGGACAAAACTTTTGTATCTGGGATGTATCTAAAGTGTCTTAAGCAAAGATAAACTTAACAAGTAAACAACTCAGTCTCTGACACTATTCTCAGTCACTCTGAGTCATGTCCATGGTCTCAGCTGTTAAGCAGGCAGGGACGGTGGAGGTGGCTGTGGCTTGAGTGCTGGTCTGAGGCACTATTGCGGTGCTTGGCCCCGAGGGTACAACAGGTGGTGGTGTGTTCAGGAAGCTATCTGAGAGCTGACTCAGTCCCGTGAGGTTGAGTGGCTCTTCATCAAGGACTTGAGATGTCAGGCCCAATACTGATGACAGATTGTCTGTTGATGGGCTTGGCTGTGGGGTGGAGGAAGGGTTGGGAGGAGTGTAGTGGGGCTGTCTGGTCTGCAGCTGGGTGAGGGCTGGCGTCTGTGGCATCTGATGAACCTGGGCCTGGACTGGGAAATTCTGCTTCTGCTGTGGGAAGTCCTGGTAGCCATAGCCTTGGTAGGTGAGGGACTGTTGAAAGCCGTGGAAGGGCTGTGACATCACCTGGGGTGGAGGAGCAGACCTGGACTGGGTAGGAGCAGCTTCAGCTGGGCCTTGAGGGTTGTGCAGAAGTTCTGTGATCTTCTTCTTCATCACCTAGTACTGGGCCTCAGGCAGGTCCCTCAGGGTCTGGCTCACGTAGGTGATGAAGGTGTTCCGGCCCGAGGATGCTCTGTCCAAGTGGACCAGCTGAGAGAGAAGTTCTGTGCTGGTCTTCATTGTGTCCCTGATCTCCAACAGCACACTGTGGTCCTGGCCCTCCAGTCTACCTCTCTGCCTGCATTCTCTGGAACTGGGGGTGGGGGTGGGTTGGCCCCTGGTGGCTGCTGCTTCTTCCTCCATTTGTGACAGCAGGGCATCATCCTCCACGGGATCCTCCAAGTCTGCCAGCATGGGGAGTGCAGCTGTCGGGGGGGGGTCTCTGCTGTGGGGCCCTCCGAAGACACCTGCCTGGACAGGGTAGCTGGCTCCTGGCTGGAAGAGGACTGGCTGTCTGTGGGCTGTCTGAGGGAGAGGGGTGTCAGAGGGGCTGCTCCTCGGTGGCGGATCTCACCCTCCAGGAAACTGCACTTGGCCATGACGTACATCTCCCAGTTAGTGAGCTTGACAGCAGCCTGCTCGGATTTCTTGAGGTGTAGCTTGCCATACCAGGTGTACATGTGCTTCCACTATCCAAGGAGTACTTCTGCAGTGTACCCCAGGCTCTCTGCCTTGTCTCTCCAAGCTGCCTGCTTCTTCTTGGTGTCCCGATACAGTCTGTGGCCCTTTCTCCACAGGTACTCGTTCTCCCTCAGCCATTCCAGCACCACATCCTCATTCTCCTCAGAAACGGTGCACTGTTTGCTTTCTCCCTTCTCTTTCCGTTGCCTCTTCCTCCCTCTGGCAGGGGCTTGAGCAGGGGCTTCAGGGGCTTCAGCATCAGGGCCTTCTGGAGATTGTTCAGGGCCTTCAGGGGTTTGAGCAGCAGGGCCTTCAGCAGCAGGGCTTTGAGGGGCTTGAGGGCCTTGGGGCTGGTCCACCACAGCAGCAGCAGCAGCAGCAGCTTCAGATTCAGTGCCAGGGGGTGGGATGCTGGTTCTGCCCTTCTTCACCTTGCCAGGACTTGAACGAGTAGGTAACGACTTCCTCTTCTTCCCTGACTGACGAACCATGATGTTCCTGCAAGATGTATGTGGCAGCACGTCTTTCCCCTGTATGCTGACTGCATGCGTGCTGCATCCTTTTATATCCATGGAGCTGACACAGTTCATACTCCCCGCATGTGCAGTGAACGCTTTGCATCCGATATACCTCTGCACAGCATCCCCTTTGTTTCCTATAGGTGTCTGTGATGCATCTGCTTCATCCGCTGTGCATCCGCCCCTTCCGCTATGCGTCTGCTTTGCAATTATCCCTCATAACCCCTTCGGAGGTCTCATCCGCTTCCATCCGCTTTCATCCACTAGGCTTCCTATGAACATCCGTTTAACATCCCCGCTACATACTACCCACGTCCGGTCTTTTCTGTTCTTTTCCATTTTGTTCATGCAAATTTTCACCACTTTTTGGAGCGGATGACAACGGATGGAGCCACCCCCGAAATTTTGCTCATCCGCTGTGTCCTTTATGCATACGTTTTGCGTCCATTGGCCAGTGGGATCGGGCCTTTAAGTCCAACTGTAGGCGGCATAGTTCAAGGTTGTCCAAGCCCAAAATCTCAAGCCTGGTGGTGTAGGGTATTTTGTTGCAAGTAGAGGAGTGGAGGATTCTTCTCATGAAATACTTGTGGACTCACTCAATTGTACTAATGTCTGATATGCAGTGCGGATTCAAGACAGATGAGCTGTATTCGAGTATTGGTCTAGCAATGTATGCTCTTGTTAGCAATTCAATATTTCTAGAGGAGAAGCTTTGTGAAATTAGATTGATAACTGTTAAAGCCTTTTTGGCAATGCCATTGCAGTGAGCTCTGGCACTTAGGTCATTTGATATGAGTACTCCAAGGTCTTTGACAGAGTGAGGATCATCATTGATGTTAGGCCTTTCTTCTGGAGCATGTTTCTAATTTTGAATGTTTTCTCTTTCTTCCTTTAGGGTGATAGTGGAGGGCCTCTCATGTGTAGGGAAGAAAGGTCTGAGAGGTACTGGGTCATTGGAGTCACCAGCTGGGGACCAGTGAGATGTTCTGAAGTTCGGAAGCCAGGTGTCTTTACCTCCACACAACTCTATGTTGACTGGATCACAGCCACGACCAAGGAGAATATTTACAAGGCTACTCACAAGCCAGTACTGGCTGAGGTTTGGCCTCCTGCCAAGCCAACATCCCCAATCCAAGCCACCACCAAAAAAGTGATGTGGATGTATCCTAAGACCCTCCCCCCACCTAGGCCTCCAACTTTCCCTTCACTCACACCTGGTCCCATGGTTCCACCTTCTTCTCGGTTCACCTCAAGGCCCAGGCTTCCCCCTCAGTACCTACCTGGATTTAGGCCTTACCCTAAGTTCACACCTGGGTACAGGCCTCCACCGTCCTCTAGGTTCACAGTTGGTCCCAGGCCTCCACCTTTCCCTAGGTTCACACCCGCTGCCAGGCCTCCTCCTATGTGGAAGCCCTCACGGTGGTACTTAATTCCTGCCACCCCATGGTACTTACTTCCTGGGGCAAGACCACCAAAGTGGGGAACCATGACTCCTTCGTGGAGAAGAACTCATGCTACTCATCGTCCCTGGACAGGGCCTACCCTATGGGGAATGACACTACCTTTGAGGACAACTCCCAGAAAGTGGTATTACAGGACAAGGGCTCCTGGGAGGTTGGGGATGACTTGGACCTCACATCAATTACAACTGCAACCAAACCAAAAATTATCACTCCCTGGTCATCATGTCTCTCACAACTGGAATCCAAGTTTTGCCCAACCTGGCAGTCAGTCTCGTATGCTCTTGTCCCCCAGTGGACCAGAAAGGGGTTAGATATCTTAAGAGAAGCAAGAGAGAAGAGAACAGGAAGGAAGAGGCTCCAGTGGTGATGGCCTGGTCCCCCTCCTTATTTGGCCATAAACCAACTTCTTCCATTGGGATCCCCAATCCCAACCCTTTGTTCTTTCCAAGGTTCCTGGAAACCTTGGAAACATGGACTTCGCCTTCCTGTAACTAACTTTCCTTGGAATTTCTCATAGGACTTTATTTATACTTGGTTCTTTAAAGTGTACGTTGAAATAAAAAAACAAATATTGGATGTTTGTGCTCTGGAATTATACACTGGGAAATTAATCTCTTCAGACATATGTAAAAAATGGTGCCAACATGGATTCGAGGAATGAGAAAGGAATTTCCATTTTCCTCCTCCTGACAAAGTCAAAGCCAATGAGAAGGTAGGTGAATGTTGATGGGACAGAGATGGTGGAGGATACATTGTCCTTCTCAACAGAGGAGATGTCTCTTGCACAGAAGACCCTTTTAGATATTTGTAGACTGCTATTATATTTCTCCACCATAATCCCTTCAGCAAATTATCCACAAGATCCTTGGTGCTCTCGAAACTTAGTTGTTTTTCTTGCAGACCTTTCATGACCCAACTAAATCATATCAACGATATTGATGAGGATAGCATTGATGATGTTACTCTGTCATGAAACATCTGCAAGAAAACCACCAAGTTCAGAGACCACCAAGGATCTCACAGATGACCTCGTCCTCCTCCTCCTCTCCACAGGCCCTCTGCCTTTCTAGCATTGATGATGTTCCTGAATTGGCTCATGAAACATCTGCAGGAAACCAGCAGCTACGCTGGCTGAGGAATTCTGGGAGTTGAAGTCCACAAGTCTTAAAGTTGGCAAGGTTGGAGACCCCTGCCCCAAAGAATAGCAGCTTATGGGGCATGGATACTGTATCACCTGCATCTGGAGAACATTAGTGGCAGCAAGCTTGGGTTGGGAGGCTTTGCAAGTCACTCTCTCAGTAGCCTGAGTGGCAGGACTTGGCTTCAATTGGCAGAAATTGTTCTTACTGGAAGTAGGTGAGGAGAAGGCAAAATTGGCTGCACAACCAATTTCCTTACATCAGTGTTTCTCAATTTTGTCCACTTGAAGATTTGTGGACTTCAGGATGCCAGGGTTGAGAAGCAGTTCTTCGAAGCTTTCCCAGAACAAAACACAGATAATCAAACCTTCTTTTCATTTGTCAAAAGTGAAACCAGCACGACAAGAAGCAACAGAGGGAAAGTAACCAAGGAGGCGAGCAACCTAGAACTAAGGAGAAAGTTTCTGACAGTGAGAAAGATCAACCAGTAGAACAGCTTGACTCCAAAAGTTGTGGGTGCTCTAACATTGGAAGTTTTTAAGAAGAGATTGGACAGTCATTAGTCTGGAATGCTCTAGGGTCTCCCGCTTGACCAGGGAGTTGGATTAGAAGACCTCCAAGATCCTTTCCAACTTGTTATTGTGTTATTCTGATGGGCAGAATGATGTAAATGATGTCCTAGCAAAATACACTTGTAGATGACTGCAAAACCACAATTGCTTGTCTATCCCACGTGTACAAAAGCATCTTCCATGCCTCCATTTCCTTCACAGCTTGTTGCTTGCTCGGGCCTCCTGTTGTTGCTGACCCAGCAAGACACTTAGCATTCTGGATCCCTCTCTGCACCCATGTGTCATGGGTTGGGTTCCTAAGCAAGGTTGAGTTGCTTTGAAGGCCATGCCCTGATGCCCAAACTGGGACGCCGCCATTAACCTTTTTAAAGCCAACAGCAGCAAAGAATTGTGGTTCTTCAGTGTGATGTCATATTGTCTGTTGGCTGATTGGCCGGGGACTGAAAGGACAGTTTGTGACATCACAAGCCATGGGAGAGAAGGTGGGACCTGACTTTTGTTGAGCGATGTAGGATGAAGAAGCTGCTGCTGCTCCTTTGGGCAGTTGATGCGCTCTGCTTAATCTACGATGATGCAGAGGACACTTGCACGTAAGTGAGGGCCACAGCTGGAAAGGGCCACTCTACTGGGAACATTGGGTTGTCCTGGTGCCCTGGGGCCTCCATACTTCAGCTGGAGTGTGCTGGATGGTTGTTGGAGATGGATAGAGAAAGCAACAGTGGGAGGTGTGACCTTGAGGTCCTGCTGAGGGTTGTCCCAGAAGTTTTCAGATTGCCATGGTTGGACCCTGGAGGAGGAGGAAGAGGAGGAAAAGACCAGCGGCCGGGGAATCTTTTATATTTCTTTCTACCATTCTTGAGAAGAGTAACAAAGATGATTAGTGGACTGGAGGCTTAGCCTAAAACCTATGAGGAACGGTTGCTGGATTGGGTATGTCAAGCCTAATGAAAAGAAGGACTAGGGATGAGATGATAGCAGCCTTCCAATATCTCAGGGGCTGCTCCAGAGAAGACGGAGTCCAACGATTCTCCAAAGCCCCTGAGGGCAGGACAAGAAGCAATGGGTGGAAACTAATCAAGGAGAGAAACAACCTAGAAGTAAGGAGAAATTTCCAGATAGTGAGAACAATTAATCAGTGCAACAGCTTCCCTCCAGAAATTGCAGATGCTCCATCACTGGAGGTTTTCAAGAAGAGATTGGATGACCATTTGAAATAATATGGTGTAGGGTTTCCTGCCTGAGCAGGGGGTTGAACTAGAAGACCTCGGAGGTCCCTTCCAACTCTGTTATTCTATTCTAACAGAAAACTTCCTCCTGAAGTTTCTTCTGAGAAGAACATCTTGGTGAAAGAAGCTTCTGGATGAGAAGCTGAACGTTTTCAAAGAAACAAACAAACAAACCCAACAAAGTCCAGTTGTCTTTTGGAAGAAGCACCTTTTGGGACAGCCATGACTTGCATGATGGAGAATCTCCATAGACACCTTGCAATCTTAGTTCAATTACCTTCCCAGTCACATCAATGGGCTGGTTTCATACAGCCGTGTGTTTGTGTGTGTGTGTGTGTATGTGTATTTGCTGATGCTCTGCAGGTAGTCCTTAACTTACGACCACAATTGAGCCCAAAATCTCTGCTGCTAAAGGAAACATTTGTTAAGTGGATTTGTTCCACTTTACCCCACTTCTTGCCATTGTTGTTAAGTGAATCGCTACAGTTGTTAATTGACTTGGATGGCTGTTAAGTGAATCTGGCTTCCCCGTGGACTTCGCTTGTCAGAAGGTCGTAAAAAGGGACCATGTAATCCTCATAAATATGCAACCATCATAAATACGAGTCAGTTGCCAAGCATCTAAATTCCGATCACATGACCCATGGGGGATGCTGCAATGGTCATAAGTGTGAAAACTTAAGCCACTTTTTTTAGTGCCATTGCAACTTCAAATGGTCACTAAGTGAACTGTTGCAAGTCACAGACTACCTGGGCTTAGCCTTGTGTATTATTTCTGCTTGGATGTATAATGTCTTTTATTGGTCTTGTGTATCTGTGACTGCAAGGCCTCTGTGGAGGCCATACGTTCAACCAATCACCCCCACCCATCTTTCTTTGCAGGAGGGTGTGTGGTGGCCGTCCATTAGCCATGAGCCATGGCATGTTGCGGATCGTGGGTGGGGTTGATTCCCTGCCAGGAACGTGGCCCTGGGCGGTCAGCTTCCAGTTCCCCACCCGGGAGGGATACCGCCATTTCTGTGCTGGCTCCTTGATCAATTCTCACTGGGTCATTTCAACAGCGCAATGCTTCCTCATTCAAAAGTGAGTGAAACCCAAAACACCCAAATCACCAACTCAAGCAGAGGGCAGGAGGTCCGGGGTGTGTGTGTGTGCCAAGATCAGAAATGGGGACCAGTGTCGCTGGGACAAGTTTTCTCAACTCTTAGCAACTTGAAGAAATGCGCGGACTCCAACTCCCAGCATTCCTCAGTCAGCCAAGCTGGAGTCCACATTTCTTCAATTTGCCAAGGTTGAGAACTTCCTGCTTCAGAAGTTGTTGTAGTAGCTGGGGAATTCTGGAAACTGAAGTCTACATGTCTTCTGGTTGCCAAGGTTGAGAGGTTTCTTGTTGAGATGGTTTCATATTAAAGAGGGATGGAGTGGATGGCTCTTTTTGTTTGTTGGACTTAATTTGCACCTTCTTGGCCTTGCTGTCAGGATTCCGGTTGTTGCCCTCATTAAATCATGAGCCTCGAACCAAGCTTCAAAAACTTCAAAGGATTTATTAGGAACGAACATGCCAGCATGACCTGTTTGAAGCCAATTCTGAGGCATGTAATTCACTATCACCCTTGACCCTGCTTTCCCCCCACCCCTTTGGGTGTGTCATAATTCATATTCTCCAACAAAACATGTCCACAGCCAAGAGTCATCAATCACATTCTCCAATTAGGGATTTGCTTGGCAGAATTTCGGTTGCTTAGTTATAATCTGCTGCAATGCTCTTTCAAATTTCTTTCCCCCTCCCCACTTCTGCTTGTGGCAACTCTAAAACAAGCATAGAAATGTTTTATGAGTTGACACTTGCCTTCTTCCAGACTGGCCCAGTTGACCTTTAAGAGAAATTGTATTGCGTCAACTATCTTATCAAGGAGAGATCCAACCTACTTCCATTTTCTGTGAGACATGACCCTCTCCATAACACTTGATCTCTGGATGCCCCCATTTTAAGCATTCAGTACTAGAAGCATGGTTAACACAATGCAACCATTGCTAGAAAGTTGCATGCTTCCAACTTTAAACCAGATTCTACTCAGAATATCTTAAGGACTCTTCTTCAAAAGGAAGAGGTGTAGGAACATGCAAATTTCTAGAGAAAAGTGAGCCACAGAAGTCTGCAGATACCTCCAGGTGATCCCTTTTCAGTCAGAACATAGAACAATATGGGACCATGAAGGTCTTCTACCATATGTCTTTTCATGGTGTCCCTTTTGACATTTCAGCCTAGACTCACCATTATTATTGCTTGATTTTCTGGGGCTTTTGAGTCTGGGGGATTTCTTACTGTTCTGACCCAGTTCCCAAACATGGCAAACCCTCTGTGGTTAAAGAAATGTTCCCTTTATTAGGCATGTCAGAAGCCCGAGAAAAAAGTTTCTCCTTCACTGCAGACAACCAAGTCTGTCCATTCAGGAGATGAATAATTATCTGCCACATCTGTTCATCTCCATTCCCTGCCTTTTATCCCCAGAGCTACGGTGGGCCTTTGCTAACAGTGGTGGCTCTTCTGGCCCGAGGACCGGCCCATAGATTTCCACTGCTCTCGCCTCCTCTGCCTTCTGTGCACCTGCATGTTAGGCACTGGACCCAGCTGTTCCTCCTCTTCCTCATCAGCCACCTCCTGGGGGCTGTTGACTCTCCATCTGAGGGCTGAGAGATGATGGTCTCTGCTTCTATCACTGACAGCTCCAATCCCTCTTCCCCCTCTGAGCTCTCAGGTTGCTGGATGTTGGCCCTGACTCCCACACCTCCTCCTTCTCCTCCTCCTTTGATTCAGCTGCTGGAAGGGCTGGTGCCCAACAGGCCACAACACTTATGCTTGTCACCCACTACCCTCATCATAAGAAATAATCTTATTATTAAGCAGTAAGGGGCTTCTTCCATCCAGCAGGTAATGAATGAGAGGCTACATGATCACCTTGGCAGGTAGTTGATTGCTATTTTTCTCAGAGAAGGAAGGGTCCCTTCTTTCAGGCAAGCCTGAACTTCTCTGCTGTTCCTCCTCCTTCCCTGTTGGCATCCCAAGCTCCTAGACTGCAAGGGCTCATGTGGGAATTGTACGGTGAGGTCAAGAACCTGCTGTTGCCTTCCCGTTCCAAGACATTGTTGGACCTCTTCACATTAGACCTCGTCTTATCTAACATATTCTCCTGTCTCCCCTTTCACCTAGGTACCTGAAAGTGGAGTATTTCAGAGTACAGATTGGGGCCACCCAGCGCTCCAAACCTGGACCTGATGCCCAGAACCGTGTCATCAAGAGGCTGGTGGACCATGAAAATTATGACAAGGAGAAACATTTGAATAACATTGCCTTGGTGGAGCTGGACAAACCTGTGGTTTGCAACGATTACGTCCAGCCTGCCTGCTTGCCGGAGGGAGATCTGGTCATAGACTTGCTCACCCACTGCTATATTTGTGGCTGGGGCATCACAGTCATGGAGAGTGAGAACCTCCCAAAGTTAAATAGATCGATATATAAACCCTACCCATCCCTTACCCCATCCCTATGAACTTTGGGGCTCTGGGCACCCGCTGGGTTCAGTTCCCCAAAACCTTGACAGGCTTGGAGGAAAGACTGAGAGTCACCCAGCCATTGGTCAGGGGCTCTTGAGGGCACCACACCATGGTTTTGGAAAATATTAAAAGCGATGTGGTGCTGAGGTTGAGCACAGGAATATCAGAAGGGAGGCAGGGACAGGAAAAATGGGGCTCTCTGTCTCCCTTAAGGAAACCCCCTCTCTGATAGCATCCTGGGTCCTTGTGAGTGCAGGAAGGAGAACTTTGTCCTGCAGTTGACCCAGAGTTTGGCCAATCCTGTCCTCAGGAACCTTTGCATGCATCTCCTTAAAGATGTGCCACTGCTTTGGGGCACTAGTTCTCTCTGCCAGGTTGGGTGATTGGCAGAAGCTGATCTAGAGAGCCAGGTGAGCCAATAATAATATTTTTTTTTAAAAAAAATATTTCTCCTGCATAGGAAAATATTCGGGGGCCAAATATTCGGATATCCTGCAAGAGGCTGAAGTGTCGCTAGTAGCCAGAGATGAGTGCAACAGCTCTACTCAGTATTCTGCGCTCATTAAAGAGGAACACCTGTGTGCCGTTTCTGAGGATCCCACCAAGGGCAGCTGCCGGGTAAGTGTGCCAAGGGCAAAGATCTCTTTCCATCGGATCTGGTCTTCAGGTCCTCTTGCCTGGCCTTCTCCAGGATCCGAGAGGTGTCGCAGATAGAACTACAAGTAGTCCTCTTTTAAAGACTAATTGTTCAGCAATCCTTAGAAGTTACACCAGTGCTGAACAAGAACACTTTTCCAAAGATGCTTTTTCTAAAAAGGCAACTAGACTTGGTTTTTTTTTTTTTTTTTTGAAAACATGTCGCTTCTCATCCAAGAAGCGTTTGTCAGGAACAAATGCTGAATTTATGGAGTGTTGAGTGCCAACCTTTGAACTTTCCTGGATTCCTTGCACTCTTTCTGGATTTCTTGCTTTGCAGCCGTGGTGCTCACAGTGTTGGGCTGGACTCCTTGCAGCCAGAGGCTCCAGGAGGTGTGTGTGTGTGTGTGTATGTGTGTGTGTGTGTGATCACTTTGCTCTGGGAGTGTGGGAAAATTTGGAAAAACAAAGGAATGGTTTGAACTGCTGTCTGCCTGTGTTATCTCTGTGACATGCCCCGTGTCATCACACCAGTGGTGGGATTCAATTTTTTTTTTAGGACCGGTTCTCTGGGCGTGGCAGGGGAAGGATATACTGCAAAATTCCCCTTCCCTTCCCACCCCATTGACCTCTTTCCAGCTCCCTTCTCCTGTGCAGGGCAACCAAAGGAGACTCAGCCGATCAGCTGGGACTCCATGGGAGGCGGAGAAGAGATGGGGTTGGCAGGGCCAGTCAGAGGTGGCCTTGGCGGGTTCTCTGAACAACTCAAAATTTCCTTGACCGGATCTGCAGAACCGGTCATAACCGTCCGAATCCCACCTGTGCATCACATGATGTGTTGTCTTCTTCCTCTTTCCTACAGGGCGATGGAGGTGGGCCCCTGATGTGCAGGCAGTCCCATACCGAGCGCTACTGGCTGATCGGTCTGAACAGCTGGGGCACCAGCTGCTCGACCGGCAAAGTCCCCGGAGTCTTCACCTCCACCCAGTTCTTTCTCACCTGGGTCAAGGATATCCTGGCGAACCCCCCCGCCTCTGGCCTTTCTCCTCCATTCAGACCAACCACCCCCCGCACCCCCAGCCCTCCACCCCCCAGCCGCTTCACAGGAGCCTATTACCTCGACCCCATTTACAAAAAAGTCAACGGGATGCTAGTTGGGTACTTCCCTGAAGCCAACACCTACAGCCTTCCAACGCGCCAGTGGAGACCGGCGGTCCGACGCACCACCTGGCCCTGGTACACAGGGCCCCCGAGGACATTTTCACCCTTCACCTTCTACCCATTGACAACGCGGTGGCCTACTCCCACTACTGCCTTCCTGGGCTGGGGCAAGGGGCCCAGTATAATTTACAGGCTGCCCCGGAGAAGGTTCACAGCTGTTCCTCACACTACACATTTTCGCTGGCCTAGGCCTCAATACTGGAACAGGCCCAAGTTTTAAGGAAACCAGGGACTTCCATCCCCATCATGGCCTAGAAGAAGCCTCCACAACCAGTGGAGTAATCCCTCCCACCCAGCTCCTGAACTTCTGACAACAACCTGCATCCTACTTTTGATGCACCCCGTATTTTATCCTGTATTTCTGTAGCCACTTTTATAAATGCACCATCTGAATCAGAGTTGGCACCCAGCTCCTGGCCCAAGCGCCACACGCCAGCTAAATTTGGGAAGGCTTAAGAACATGGCTGCCAACTTTCTCCATGAGCCCAGAGAAGATCCTCAGGCAACCGAAGGGTGTAAATGGCCGGTTTCAGGCCCAGGAGACAAACATCTAACCAACCTCAACTCCCATTTCTGGAAGGAGAAGACCTCCATCAGAGCCCCCATGGCTTCCCCCCATCACCTTGGTTGGCTGAGCTCCAATGAATTCTGGCAGATGTTCTCCTGTAAAACACACCCAAAATAAAGTGTTTCCTTCTTGAAAATATCTCTAATTTATTTCACAGTAGGAACACTAAGATGCTTCAGCTGGCAGGACTAATACCTATTATCATTGTGCAGCTGGGATTGAACACGTCATTGTAGTTCTGTTAAAGTTGTAGCAACGTTTCAGCAGAATCTCATCTGCCATCATCAGGCTTCTGTATGGATGTGGGTCTTACAGCTCCTGGTTTTTAAATTTGAGGCTGGTTCATTCTGATTGGCTGGGAGCCTGGACCTATTTCATTGGACTTGGAGTTTGATTGATTGGTGTTCCTGGTTTCTTCTGTCTGTTTTGTGGCTTTGATTGGCTGGCAACAGTCTGTTCTTGTGC
>BLBF01000243.1:196159-219162 GCA_015471245.1 Laticauda colubrina | reverse complement strand
TCCTTCCTTCCTTCCTTCCTTCCTTCCTTCCTTCCTTCCTTCCTTCCCTTCCTTCTTTCCTTCCTGTTAGAATGTAGTATTGCAGGCTGACTCTGCCCAGTGCTAAGAGTTCAATCCTGACCAGTTCAGGTTGACTCAGCCTCCTGTCCTTCTGAGGTTGGCAAAACGAGGACCCAGATTGTTGGGGGCAAGAGGCTGACTGTGTAAACTGAGTGCTGTAAAGCATTGTGAAGTGGAATGTAAGTCTAAGTGCCCTTGCTACTAGCTGCAGAGAGGGGGGCACATGGGCTGATGGTCACCATCCTGCTGCTAGTCAGGGATCAATGCTTGTTTCTCCATCCAGTGTTTGCGGAAGGCACCCCTTGGTGCTGAGACATGGGCAAAGTGAACAAGTGGTGGGCGGAGCCGATTCCCAGCCTGGGGCATGGCCTTGGGTCGTCAGCTTGCAGCTCCCCACAATAACAGGACACAAGCACAGCTGTGGAGGCTCCCTCGTTTCTGGCCGGTGGATTCTAACTGCGGCCCACTGCTTCCAAAACAAAAGGTGAGACCTTCCCAGGTGGTGATGGCACCAAACTCCAGAAGGGGAAGGACCTCTCAGAGGGATGGGCTTCATAATGGAGTCCAAGGGGAGGGAAAGATTAGGGGACTGGAGGCTAAAACATATGAAGAACGGTTGCTGGAATTGGGTATGTCTCGTGAAAAGAAGGACCAGGGTGATATTAGTAGTGTTCTAATAGTTGAGGGGCTGCCCCAAAGAAGAGAGGCTCAAAGATGGGAAGATGGGATCCTACCTTGGTCCATTAACCCCCTCCAGAATGACAAGTTCCTGTTGGGGCCCTAGGCCAGTTGTCAGAGTTGGGTCTTCAGGTCTCTTTGGAAAGTCAAAACGGTGGGTGTGGATACTTACTTGTGGGTCAACTCGTAAAGCATTGCTATGACTGTTTTCGAGTTGCCATAAGCAGGTGGGGGGGGCAGCCTGAAAGAGAAGTACAACCATTCAAACCAGAAGTACATTCGATGCTTAACTTACAAAGATTGTAGCATAGGCTATCGGATTTTCTGCCTGTGAAAATCCTTCATTGGAGAATGTGATTGATGACACCAGCCCATGAAGGTGCTTCATTGGATAATCCGATTTATGACAAACCCAGGGAAGAGGGAGCAAATCCAGGGTCACAGGTGACCGTAAATTACATGTGGCAGAGTTGGCTTCATATGGGTCAATGCTTGACATGTTGCTCCTACTAAATCTTTTGCATTCTTTTGAAGCTTGGCTCGAGGCTCATGATTAAATTAGGGCAACTGATGGAATCCTGACAACTTGAGTGATTGACCCAAAGGAAATAGTCTTTGAGGAAAACAAAGTCCAGTTGCCTTTTGAAAAGAAAAAAACTTTTGGGACCTAGCTGTTGAGGTGTCAGAAAGAGCTGACCCAGCATCTCTCCCCAGGGACCTTCCGCACTGGCGTGCGGTGATTGGCGCATGGAAGCTTTCTTCACTCAGTTCCGAGGTCCACGTGCGCTACATCAAGCGGATCATCATCCATGAGGACTACCAGAGGAGCACTGAGACCAGTGACATCG
This sequence comes from Laticauda colubrina, assembly GCA_015471245.1. Taxonomy (NCBI): domain Eukaryota; kingdom Metazoa; phylum Chordata; class Lepidosauria; order Squamata; family Elapidae; genus Laticauda; species Laticauda colubrina. The sequence continues at coordinate 217,576 of BLBF01000243.1, read as the reverse complement.
CTCTAATGGAGCTGGACCAGCCGGTGAAATGCAGTGACTTCATCCAGCCGGCTTGCTTGCCTGACATGACCGTCACCGTCTCTCTCCTGAACCACTGCTACATCAGTGGCTGGGGCATCCTCGGGAAAGCTGGTGAGAAGCCCTCCTCTGTGCCACATGGGCTTGGGCACTTCCCTACGCCTTAGAAGCCCAACCCTAGGAAAGGCCTTCCTTTGCTCTCCCCCGGAGGACTCAAAACAGCTGCATCCTTCCCCTTGGCAGCTTCTGTGCTCCTGCACAGGTGGCATTTTCCAGCCGGGTGTTGAGACTGTGGCTGGGTGGGATCGAAATGCCATTCTGTGATACTAATTCACGGTGGAGGAATTTGTGGAAACCAGAGCTCCTTTAGAAGCTCAGAGTGAGTGTTGTCTGCACTCACAACATGGCTGCCAAGGGAGACTTCCCTGCTCTTTGCAGTTTGCCAACTTCTGATGCTTCATCATCACCACCATCAACATATGCTTGGAATCATTTTGGGTTTTGCCAGTGCTGCCTCTTCTCTCCTTTCTTCTCTCCTCCTCTCTTCTCCATCCTCCATTTTCTCTCTTTCTTTCTTTTCCTCTCCTCTTTGAATCAATGCAACTAAGCCTTTCTCTTTTCTTCTCTCCTTCCATCTCTCCCTTCTCTTCTCTCCTTCCATTCTTCTTCCTTCTATCTCTCCCTTCTCTTCTCTCCTTCCATTCTTTCTTCCATCTCTCCCTCCTTTTCTCCCCTTCCATTTTTCTTTCTCTCATCTCTCACTCCTTCTCTTCTCTCCCCTCCCCTCGTGCCATTTAAATCCTTGATGTTTTCTTGCTTTTTCATTGTTTTCTACTTTTGCTTTCCTCTTTTCTTCACCTTTCCTTTCCTTCTCTTCTCCCATCTCCCAGCCTCAAGGAGACTCCCCACCCACCCTTCAAGGCCACCTAGGATAATCTGAGGGATGCTGGCCTTTAAATCCCTTGGGGCCCACCGGCGCCGAGCCCCTGCTGCTCCCACCCAGGAAGGCCCTGCCTAAAAGCCCCCTGGAGGAAGGGGAAAATGGGGCTGCATCTCCTGAGCAGCTGCCTTCCATTTCAGCAGTCAGGGAGGTAACCGACGTCATGCACGAAGTGAGGGTCAACCGCTTCTCAGTGGCTCAGTGCAACAGCAGCGGCTGGTACAACGGGGCCATCGAGGAACATACCCTCTGTGCAGGCTACGAGGAAGGAGGAGCTGATATCTGCCAGGTAAGGCCCCCTGTGGAACACCCACTCGGTACTTGTCTGAAATGGTAAAGGTTCTCCTGCTTGACCAGGGGGCTGGACTAGAACAGGGGTCTCCAACTTTGGCAACTTTAAGCCTGGAGGACTTCAACTCCCAGAATTCCCCAGCCAGCTTGGGAGTGTCATAAATCAGATTCTCCAATGAAGCACCTCCACGGGCCGGGTGTCATCCATCACGTTCTCCAGTGAAGGATTTTCACAGGCAGAAGATCCAGTAGTCTAGCTACAATCTTTGGAAGATAAGAGTGGGATGCGCTTCTGGTTTTACTGCTGCTCCTTCAGATTCTCCCCCCTGCCCCCTTTTATGGCAACTTGAAAACAGGCTTAGGGATATTTTACAAGTTGACAGGCTGCCCCTTGTACACCCTTGTCTGGATGCCTCTGGAGATGATGATCATCTAATTCCCCTCCCACCATACTCTTCCTCCTTTGGTTGTTTCCTTGTTTGGTTTCAAGTGTGAGATTGACCTCACTCCTCCCACTACCTGTGTTTTTGTTCCAGGGAGACAGTGGAGGCCCCCTCATGTGCCAGGAAGATGGCTCTCAACCCTTCTGGATCATTGGCATCACAAGCTGGGGGCAGGGCTGTGGGAAAGTGCACAAGCCGGGTGTCTACACTGACACACAACACTTCTACCCATGGATAAAGCAGCTGGCGGGCCCAATGCCCCAGCCCCCTCCCACGCCCATGCCCATGCCCACAATCAAGGTTCCACTCCAGAATGAATCAACTTTTCACCCCAGCTCTTCCACCCAAACCTCCCCTTCAACTCCTGAAGCCACCAAAACCCCAACAGGACCCTCAACTCCATTGCCAACCACTGCTCAAAAACGGCCTTTAATTTTCTTCTGGCCTCCAAATACTGTGCCCTCTCTGCTTTGGCCCAAAACACAACCTTTGTCCTGGTCCACATCCGAAGTCCCATCAAAGCCCACAAGCCAACCTCACTCCGGATCTCCAGACACGTTCCAAATTGAAGTCCTCTTTGAAACCACCCAAACATCATCTTCACCTCCTGCCAGAGCTTCATCTTCTCCTCCAACTCACACAACATCTCAGGTCCTGTCATCTTTGTCTTCCTCTCATGCCAAAGTGCTACCTGCATCCACAGTTCAACCTGAAGCCACTTCTCTGCTTGAAATTGAAATAATATCTGAGCCAATATCCAAATCTCCACCTCAGCCTTCATCTCCGTCTAAAGTCCCTTCTCTGCTTGCATCTATAATTGAATCCGCACTGCAAACGTCACCTCAACTATCATCTCCAACTTCACCTCAACCTTCATCTTCAACTTCACCCAAGACTGAAACCTCAGCTCACACATCTCAAACCCTGTCACCTTCGTCTTCCCCTCAGGCCAAAGTCCTACTTGGATCCACAACTCAACCTCTACTTGAAATTGAAATATCTGAGCCAATATCCAAATCTCCACTTCAGCCTCCCTCTCCATCTAAACCCACATCTCTGCTTGCATCTATAATTGAATCTGCACTGCAAATGTCATCTCAACCTTCACCTCAATCTTTATCTTCAACCAAGTCTGAAACCTCAGCTCACACAACATCCCAGGTCCTGTCCTCTTCATCTCTCCCTCATACCAAAGTCCTATATGAATCCACAGATCAACCTGAGACCACTCCCCCTCTTGAAATCGTATCTGAGCCGGTATCCAAATCTCCACCTCAGCCTCCATCTCCATTGAAGACGGACGTCATCTCTCCACTCACACCTGTAATTCAACCCACTCTCCAAACCTCAACACAACACAAAACCGAACCTCTTCCTGAGTCTGAAATTCCAACAGAGGTTGGCTCCACATCTCAGACTGAATCACAACCTTCTCCTGGAACAACTCCAGAACTGGAAGCTTCACAGTCTATATCTCAATCTACATCCAAAGCTCCACCGTCTCCTGAAACAGAACCTGAACCAGAAGTTGAAGCCACAACTCAGCTTGTGACTACATCTCAAACTGAGACCCAATCTTCTCCTCAAACCATGTCTGAAACTGAATCCGAAACCACAACTCATGTTGTAACTGTATCCCAAACTACATCAGAAGCCCTGACTTACTCCGAGACCCAACATTCTCCTCAAACCATGTCAGAACCGGAATCTGACACTCCAACCCATGTTGTAATCGTACTTCAAAGTACATCAGAGGCCCCAACTCACTCGGAGACCGAACCTCTCCACCCTGCAACCTCACCACCCACGTCTCACTTCTCACCAGAACCCACACCTCAACCCGAAAACTCTGGGCAACCCCACCCCAAAGCTCAAACGAACCCTCCAAACCCACAGCCTATCGCAGAGCATAAGGTCCTACCCATCATTGAGATATCCCATACTGACAGCACGGTGCGAACGTTCTTGAGGGCGATTCAGAACTTCTTGCACATCATCAAGAAGTTGAAAAATGCCGTGTGGGTCTGGCCCGATTTGTCAAACCTGAAACTCATCAAGGACAGCAATCTGGCTTCTCTCGAGGAGAAGGAGGAGGAAGGGAGCCTACCAGAGGATGACCTGCTTGGTGAGTCCTGGTGAACTGGAAGGAGACCCAGCATGCCTGGGGCATGCAGGTGTGCCACCGAAGTTGAGAACTTTGGCAACGCCAGCAGCATCCTCTGGGGAGCTGTGGCAGCACACTTATTGAAACCAGAAAGTTTTGGTGAGGGTTCAGCTAATCTCAGGCATGCTAGGTCCCTGGGGCGATTTTACACAGCTTGGGGTGTGTGAGCCGAGCTCCATCCATGCTTGGTGCTCCTGAAGCAGGAGTGCGGTGACCACAGGCAGGGCAAGTCCTGCAGACTGCATGACAATGGATGATGAGGAGGCCCCTGCATTTAAGCTTTCCCTGGGACCTCAGCACCGCCTGGAGAAGGCAAGGTTGCATTGGGTCGTGTAGATATTTTGTTGTGAACACAAACAACTCTTAGTACGAAAGATCAACTTCTACAAAGGCTAAGAATCGGAATCTATATACCTGTAAGTTTAAATACTGTTTCCCCACCCCGCTCCACCCCACTCCTCCACTCCAGATTTTCTTTGTAACAGATATTTGGCAATGTGTTTTATTGTTTACAAAATGTAAATATCAAAATGTGTTTACAAAATGTACCCATTCTGGTCCCAGGCTCTTCATTTTCCCCATTTGTCCCCCCCAACCCCCCAGATTTCCTGTATGTCTCCAAACCCATCTTTCCTAAGCAGAGAGCCCGTTTGCCAATTTGGCTGTAAAAATTGTTCCATTCTGCACACTTGATCAGCTGCTGTTGGGTCAGTGTTGCATGTCTAAAACTCCAGACAAGTTTAGGCCACCCAACAGCAGTGCAATGTCATGAAGGTGTCCTCACTGTGACTATGTAGGGATTTAAAAGTAACGTGTCTGATGGCCCTGGACGCCTCACACATTTTGTACAACTTCCCAGCTCAGCTCTCTGAAGCATGGAAGGATCGGTCAAGTGGACCACACAGAGTTGGTTCAGTTCACTGCTGGCCTTTCCGCTGCTCTGTCTGGCCAAGAACCACCACCTGAGGACCACTGAAGAGTTGGCAGATTCTTGTGCCAAATATAATTGGGTGGTGCAATCCACCCCACAGCTGGCACCTTTCCTTGCAGCACAACATGCTGATTGGCGCTCCATTCATAGGTATAGCCATGCCACCATCAGATCCAGCAGTTTTACCCTTGCCAAGCGTCCATTCTTTCACTTGGGTCAAACTGACCAAGCTTGCCTTTGGTGTGAAGATCGGAGGTGGATCTTCTCCAGATCTTCACCCAAAGATAGACTTGGTCATCTTGACCAAAGGGAAAAACTGCTGGATCTGAAAAACGGTGCACCAGCATGCATCAATTTACTTCACTTCCAAGGCCTGCTGTTCAGTGGTGGGATTCTACCAGTTTGGCCGAACTGGGACCTCCAACGATAATCTGTGAGCGAACCAGTTTCACTCTGACGATCAGCTGCTGGTCCCTCCCACTTGCTGTTTTACACACACACGGCTTGCAGGTGAGTTGCAAATGCTATGCATGCGCACATAAAGTGCGCACTCACATCAAATCAGTAAGAAAGTTTTGAAACCCATCACTGCAGCTGATGCTTGGGGTGGGGGTAGGGGTAGCTTAATCTTGGCTGCCTTTTCAGTGAAGACCACCTATCTGTGCTAGCTACTGCTGGGGGTCTTTCACTGCCACACAGTGTCCCCAATTCCTGAAAAGGCAAAGAGCCCTTTGCTAAGGGAGTCCACCCTCCCTTCCTGCTAGGGTCAGGGAATTTCCTAATGGTCAGCTATCACAAACCGAAACGATGAAACGGTGGCCATTTTAGCCCATTACGGCTGACCGTGAAGTCTTTCTCCACCTAATGGCCACTCACTGTGAAAACCAGAGAAATGGGGACCGGCCACTTGAGGAAAAGACGACAGTATCAGAATTCCTAGAGAAGGCTTGCTTTTACAGTAGGGGTCTCCAACCTTGGCCACTTTAAGACTAGTGGACTTCAATTCCCAGAATTCTGGTTCGTATTTATGAACTGGTTTATGTGTATTCACACAATCCCAGGGACACTGCGACTGTCATAAATACGAACCAGTTGCCAAGCGTCTGGATTTAGATCACGTGACCGGGGCGGCTGTAAGTGTGAAAAACTTCTTTTCCTGCATTGTTGCAACTTTGAACGGTCTTTAAATGAACCGTTATAAGTCAAGGACAACCTGCATTGGATCGACGTTGGGACAATGTGTCCCATTGGATCTGTTTACTCACATGATTAGGTCATGGAGATCCCCTTTAGGAAACCAATCTGTTTAACTGACAGGGTTCATTTGGATCACCCTCGAAGGCTCCTTCCCCCCAGTCTTGTTGGCCAAGTTGTATTTACCATAAAGCAAAGTCCTAGAGAGGTCACACAAGGCAAAGTCCTAGAGGTCCTGTAAAACAGGGGTCTCCAACCTTGGCCACTTTAAGATTTGTGGACTTCAACTCCTTTTGCAACCTTCTGAAAAGGAAAGTCAACGGGGAAGCCCGATTCACGTAACAACCATGTCACTAACTGAACAACTGCAGTGATTCACTTAACAACAGTGGCAAAAAGGTTATAAAATGGGCAAAAAGGTTATAAAATGGGCAAAAATTCATTTAACACATTTCACACTTCATAATTTTTGGGCTTTGTGGTAGTTGTAAATCAAGGACTACTTGCATTCACAGTTTCGGGTACATATTCCTCTTCTGTTTGTGTCGGTGAGCCCTTCTTGGCATCCCCTGGTCTGGAAAAAGGGCAGGGAGGGTGCCAGGAGGCGTCCCTTTTTGGGGGGGGTTTCAGGGGGGGTATCACAGTCTCTGTGAAGACATCACACTGGGCTGTGATTGTCTCACACAACTTTGCTCAACTGCGGGGCTCACTGTGCTTGTGTTCCTCCAAGAGATCTGCTGCAGAAGACCCGACCCAGCGCAGGCCACCTTCACCCCTTCTCTTTCTCGGGGTGCAACACAACCAGAGGTTGCCCCCCCCCAAAAATCAGGAGTGACTTTGCTTTCTCAGAGAAGCTACCAGGCTAGTTTCTAGATTTCCAAAATTTATTTCTCCAGGTGGAATCTTTGCAACAACAGCAACAACAACATAGACTCAGGGTCCCTCTAGCAGTGAAAGGGGAGCATTGATAAGCCTCAGGTTCCCTACCAGGCCCAGCAGAGCCCCTCTTCTCTGGGCTAGGAAGCCTGGTCCTCCCTCTGCCTCCTCCTCCCAAGGGCGGCAGAGGTGATCTCCATCTGCCGGCCTCCTCGGGGGTCCCCGGTTGCCTCTGCCGAGCGGGGGGGAGGGGGGCTGCCCATGGTCTCTGTGCAAGTGCAGGCGGAGGCCCATGGTTACTCGCTCCTGGGGCTCAGGTGGACCGGGGAAGACTCCCCTTGGCTGGTCTCCTCCGTGGGGGAGTCCTCCTCCTTCACCTCTAGGTCAAAATTCTGCAGGGAAACAGGAAAGAGGGTCAAAAGGGATGCCCCACACCTGGGCTCTTCTAGGACAACAGCAAGAGAAGGCTTCCAGATGGATGGATGGAAGGAAAGAAGGTGAGAGAGAGAGGAAAGAAGGGGAAGGAAGGAAGGTGAGAGAGAAAGAAGGAAGGAAGGTGAGAGAGGAAGGAAGGGAGGAAGGTGAGAGAGGAAGGAAGGAAGATGAGAGAAAGAAGGAGGTAGGTGAGAGAGAGGAAAGAAAGGAAGGAGAGGAAGGAAGGAAGAGAAAAGAAGTAAGCAGACAGAGAGGAAGAAAGGAAGGAGAGTGAGAGAGGAAGGAAGGAGAGGCAGGCAGGCAGGCAGGCAGGGAGGGGTTCCCCTACCTGAGAAAACCAAAGTCAGGGAAAATAACCCTCATGGCTGCCGGGCACACAAACTGCCCTCTAACTGCGGCTACCTGTCATCGTGGTTAGCAATTAGAAGCCACACCACGGGCCCCCAGAGGCCCCTTGAAAGGCCGTGTCCCCCCACCCTGCCCAAGAGCCAATTCCCGGGGGGCCCTTTGGAGCCCCTCTTACGTCCAGCTCCTTCAGGACTTCGTCCATAAAGTCGCCCGAGTTCTGCTTGTAGGCCACGGCCATTTGGATGGCATCGCTGAAGAGCTGCGGAAGGGAACACCGAGGGTCAACCAGGGGGAGACCAGCGCTGCCCCCCCCCCCCTCGGCCAGGAATCCAAGCCTCCCTCAACCACCTTCACAACGTTGGTGCCGTCTGCTGCAGAGACGAAGTAGAGGGGCAGCTTGAGCTTCTTGGGGAAGTTAAAACTTTTCTGCGTGGCCTTCAGGTCAGCTAGAAAACGAGAGAGAACCGGATGACCTCAGGAGGGCCCCAGATGACGCAGCCCAAGGCAAGGAAGGACCTACAGGCTTAATTAGAACAGAAGGGACCTTGGAGGTCTTCTAGTCCAGTGATGGCAAACCTTTTTGTTGTGGTGTGCGGAAAGCACACATGTGTGCCAGCACCCACAATGCAATGTGCCCTCCTGCGCATGCAACCCCCTGCCTCCTTACTTGTACTGCATACGCGAGTGCCTCCCAGCTGATTTTCACCCATTTGAGGCCTTTTTCGCCCTCCCAGAGGCTCAAGAGAAGCCTCTGCAGCCTTTGGAGGCTGAAAAACAGGCCTGTTTCGTCACTTCCAGTTTCGGCACTTCCGGTATTTCCAGAAATACCGGAAGTGCCAAAACATGCCTGTTTTTCAGCCTCCAAAGGCTGAAGAGGCTTCTCTCGAGCCTCTGGGAGGGCGAAAAAGGCCTCAAACAGGCCAAAAATCAGCTGGGAGGTGTTTGCATGCGCAGTGCAGGTAAATTTGGCTGGGGCTCGTGTGCCGGCACAAATGGCTCTGCGTGCCACCTGTGGCAGGTGTGCCATAGGTTTGCCATCACGGTTCTCGTCTAACCCCCACACCACTTCAGACAAATGGTGATCCAACATCTCTTTAAAAGCCTCCAGTGTTGCAGCCTTCACAACTTCTGGAGACAAGTTGTTCCACTGGTGAATTGTCTTCAGTGTCAGGAATTTCAGTCAATTTGTTGACTGAAATAACCCAACTGCTGAGTTTGCAATGAGAAGCACTGAGGCATGAACTGCCCAAACATGGCAGGTTCTTTCAGAGTAACAGAGGTGGGAGGGACCTTGGAGGTCCTCTAGTCCAACCCCCCTGCTCAGGCAGGAAACCCTACACAGAGTTATAGGGTTACAAACCTAAATCCAGACAAATGGTTGTCCAATGTCTTCAGCTCGCTTGTCTCTGGAAACCAGAAGCAGCTTCCTCTGAACTTCTGAGAGACGGAGACTCCGAGACAGGCCCCGCTGGAGGTGGGCCAGGTGGAGACAGGAGACTTCAAGTCCAGGGGTCCCCAAACTTGGCCACTTATTAAGACTTGTGGCCTTCAATTCCCAGGATTCTCCAGCCAGCATAGTGTAGCATGCTAGAGAATACATCGATAGAGAATAAAGCTGGCTGGAGAATTCTGGGAGTTGAAGTCCACAAGTCTTAAAGTGGCCAAGTTTGGAGAGCTCTGCTTAAGTCCATCCACTTTTTCTCTTCTCTTTCTTCAGGGAAGAGACAAGGACAACGTGGATGTGTTGACTTAACACATCCACATCCCTTCTCTTAAAAGCTTTGCCTCCAAAGCCTTAAAACGTTTCTGCCCCGTCCCAGAAATATCTGAATTCATGTTGTGGATGTGCATCATTTTAAAATGATGCATTTCCCTGGCCCCAAAATGGCTGCCCACTTCTGCAGCCCAACTTCTCAGTAAAGAGCGACAGGAATCAAATACAGGCAGAACACAACAGAATAAGAGTCAGAAGGGACTTTGGAGGTCTTCTAGTTCAACCCACTGCTTAGGCAGAAAACCCGATACCATTTCAGACAAAGGATTGTCCCATCTCTTCTTGAAAACTTCCATTGTTGGAGCATTCACAACTACTGGAGGCAAGACTAAGCTACCACTTACCACACGCTAACCTCCCCAAAATCTAACCATGATTGAAGCTAAACACACGTACTACCCAAACATGGGCTTAGGGTCTATCTCAGGGTTGTTGGGAGACCTTGCCTTTCATTCCTGGGACTAGAGTCTCAATACATCTGCACACACCTTAAAAAGGAATCTCCAACTGGTGCAAAATGCAGCAGCCCACCTGGTGTTGTGCATACCGAGGTGTGTCCATGTATCACCTGTCCTGCATTATATATCCTGTTATATATGTTGGGTTCTTTATTGTTTGTAAGCTGTCCAGAGTGGGTGGGGCAGCCATATAGATCTTCTAAATAAATGCATACTAAAAATAAAACATTTCTTACACAATGTCTTTGAAAATTGCTATGAGTTTTACTTTTACCATACAATAAAAAAGGATGCCATCCTAACTGGAGATAGTGACCTTCTGAAAACAGTAACCTTCTGCCTCTTAAGATTTATCCATTCTCTCGCATTTATCCATTCTCTCGCCTGTTTTAATACAGCTGATTGATAATAAAGCTCCCAATCTGGTAGCCCAAAGCCCCCGTTTTTTTTAGAAGATAGAATTAAAAAAAAATGTGTACTTGTGCAGAAATGGACAGATTGACATTACAAAGAAAAGGAAAAAAGGAGACACAGAGCATTTTTGAACACAGTGCTTGTTTTACAAATGGCTGGATAGCAGAGATGCACATTAGGAGAGGGAAAAGTATGATTATATATAAATAAAATGGTCCAGACCAGGCGTCTCCAACCTTGGCAACTTTAGGACCTGTGGACTTCAACTCCCAGAGTTCCTCAGCCACCTGAGCTTTACAATACACTTTCACTTAGCACCTATGTATGTAATGTGTATATATATAAAAACTGTTAAAATAAGTCAGCACGTACATACATACATACGTACATACTCTACACATGGCTAGAAATGGCCATGGTTGGGACAGAGACCCATGGCTGGATGGGAGATGCAGCTTTGAGTTGGGGAAACTAAAATCCTGCAGGTTGACCCCTCCCCTTAAGCTTCTCCCCAGGGGCATCACACCCAGGATTTCACATTGACCTCTTTAAGAAGGGACTGGACCACCATTTGTGTGATACAGCATAGAGTTTCCTGCTTGAGCAGGGGGTTGGACTACAAGACCTTCGAGGCCCCTTCCCACTCTCTGTTATATTGCATTGTCCAATGGAAAAACCTCTTTTTCGTTCCAGACCGGTTGGTGCAGCTTTAAGAGGAAGCTCCGCTGTGATGTTCTCCGCCACTGGCTTAGCAGCCTTGGGGCAACGGAGGTGGGGTGGACTTAAAGCCTGAAGGGCAGAAGATTTTTCCCCTTGTCCAAGATCTCCTCCCCCCAGTGGGCTTCCCAAAGGGGAAAAAGGGGAGGAGACCCACCATCGATCTTATTGGCCACTACGATACAAGGGATCTGAGGCCGGAATTCACGCAGCTCCTTATACCAGTTGGCCAGGTTCTTGTAGGTGACCTTCCGCTGGACATCAAACACCTGGAGGGGAGGGGGAGTGAAGAGGAGGACGGCTTACCGTGTGCTAATCAAACTACAACCAAAGTCTCAGATCCTGGTGGGAGGAAGCTGCAAGGATGCAAACAGTCCCAGGAGAAACATCGACTAGACGTTGGTAGGCTTGCTCATGCCCACCAAGCCATGCCACACCCACAGAACTGTTAGTAAAATATTTTGAATCCCACCACTGATCAGGACCAGAGGTGGGTATTCAGCCGGTTCTGAACGGTTTTCCTGAACTGGGAGCAGAAATGTTGAGAGGTTTGGGGAACTGGCCAATCCCACCTCTGACCGGCCCCACCAACCCCGTCTCTTCTCCGCCTCCCATCGAGTCCCAGCTGATCGGCTGGGTCTCCTTTGGTTGCCCTGCGCAGGAGAATGGAGCTGGAAAGCAGGTGAGTGGGGTGGGGAGGGAAGGGGGATTTTGCAGTATATCCTTCCCCTGCCATGCCCACCAAGCCACACCCACAGAACCGGTAGTAAAATTTTTGGAATCCCATCACTGATCATGGCCGAGTGTGGTGACTCCATGGCTGCAGTGGCATTGATGGGAAGACGGAACATGGGATAAGCTGGAGAAGATACTCTTCTGGGTTTGTGGCACCTCCCTTGTGGAGGGCCAAGAAAAATGGGGAAGACTTTGTCCCACCCACATCAGGACAACTGAACCCTGGAGTCAGAAGAAGGATCTCTATCAGCCCGAAGAGATCCCTCACTCAAGCATCTTACCTAGTAAGAAAAACCAGGCAATTCCCACCGCAAACCCCAGATGTCCGTTTCCTTACCATGATGCAAGCATGGGCCTTGTGGTAGTAGGACGCGTGCATGCTCTGGAAACGCTCCTGGCCGGCAGTGTCCCAGAAGTCTGGAAAGCAGGAATTCCACGGCTCACAAAGGATCCACTTAAGCCAACATAATGTCTCTATTTCTCAACCTTGGCAGTTGAAGATGGGTGGACTTCAACTCTTGGAATTCCCCAGCCAGCAAGAAGTTGAAGTCCAGCCATGTTCAAACGGGCCGTTTCTCTAAAGTCAGAAGATCCATTACGTCAGCCTCCTCCAACTTGGGATCTCCTGGAGGTGTGTGGACCCTGAGAGCCCTTGTAGGGGCCAGAGAGACAGAGAGAGATTGATCATGGATCTTCTGCTGAGACCCAATGTCCAGGGGGACCTTCCATCCAGCAAGCTTCTCAGCCCTTCAACGGGCAGCTTCAAGCCATGGACAGATGTGTTTATCAGAACAGGGTCCCATCCAGTGAGATCAGGGAGAGGGCCTGCCAGCGGCTGACGGAGCTGGCAGCAGAGTTGGAAAGTAGTGAGGTTGGGGAGGAACCTGGGCCAGCCTTGGAGGCTGAGAAAGGCCTGGGGGAGGGCTCTGCATCAGAGGCAGAGATGGGGCCAGGGCAGGCCGGCAGTCATCAGCTGCCTTCAGGCTCAGACAGCAGTGAGGCGGGGGCGCTTCTGGAACCGGTTCCCAGCCTGTGCATGCACAGGAAGACGAGAACAGTTGAGAAAGCAGGATCGATGTGTGAGTGAGGGTCACAGGTGGATGATGAATGGCCCCTCCCATCAGGATTAAAAGAGGAGCAAAGGGGGGGGGGCTTTTGCAGGAAACAGCTTGCTCCTTCGTTCGTTCCAGCCTCATGAAGTTTGTCTGTGTAGCCTAGAGACTCTTTGCCCAGCCCTTCCTTGTCAGCACTGTGTGTGGAAATATTTACCGGGCAGCTTTCCAGGATAAATAAGGTCTGAGCTAATAATTATACTTTTACAAGACTGTTTGCCAGGCTGTTGGCTGAATGTGAATGCAATAAATTCACATTTATTTAATAAAAGAGGTTTTGCCAGGACTCAAGAGTTGGCTTCGTGCTCTTTGGGGAAACCTAGGACAGAACATCTACACTGTGGCCTCCACCATTGCATCCAGCAAGCCCTTACCTACAAGGATTGTCTTGCCGTCCACGGTGGCTGTGTACTTGTAGAGGGTCAAGGCAAAGGTCGAGAGCTGCTGTGGTTTGCTGTGGGCCAGGGTCAAGGAAAGGAGGTGGGAAACCATGGTGGTCTTCAGGGAGGAAGAAGCGGAGTAGAGGTTCCTCAGAAGAGGCCGGCCCATCAATGCAGCATCTTGACTGCTTGCACACACCAGTCCACCCAACCCTCGCATGAGTTTAGGACAGTGTTAGAACAGGAGGTAGAATCATACAGCTAGAAGGGACCTCAGGAGTCTTCTAGTCTCACCCCCTGCTCAAGGCTGTGGAGACCTTCTTACATTCCTGGTCAATCTTCTGGCAAGGCAAAGTCAATGGGGAAGCCAGACACATTTCACAACCGTGTGGCTCACTGAACAACCGCAGGGAATCACTGGGGCAAGGAAGGTCATAAAATGGGGCAAAACCTGTTTATCAACTGTCCTGCTTAGCAGCGGATGTTTTGGGCTCAATTGTGGTCGTAAGTCAAGGGCTTCCTGTATTTTAATTATAGCTTTAATGATTTCAAGTAAATTAGTTTCTGGGTAGGTAGGTAAATAGATAGAATGAACATGATCTATGGATATATAGATACATGAGAGATTATAGGGATGGATCAATGATATAGAGAGATGGCAGAGAGATAGAACATGACACATGGATATATCAACAGTGTAGATGAGAGACTATAGGGATGGAGAGATAGATTGATGATAGACAGATAGATAGAATATATGATGGATAGACAAAAATAGATAGATAGTACATAATAGATGGATGACGGACAGAAAGAAGAAAGAGAGGGATAGATGGGCAGATAGATGAGAGACTATAGCAATGGATACTTATACAGACAGATAGATTAGACAGATAGATACTGTAGATACAGAGATAGAGATAGATAGAGATAGAGATATAGAGATTGATAGAGGTATAGAGATGATATAGAGATATAGATAAAGAGATAGAGATATAGAAATCAATTGAGATATATAGAATTAGATATAGATAAAAGAGATAGATGATAGGGATAGACAGATAGTGTAGATAGAGAAGACGGAAAGATAGAGATAGATAGATGATAGAGATAATAGAGATAGACAGACATTGCAGCTAGATAGAGATAGATACTGTAGATAATAGAGAGTAGAAGGAGAGATAGATAGATGGATGGATGGAGTAGATAGATAGAGGCCACCGTGGCGGAAAGGCCCTGTTGCTACCTGGGAAAACTACCCCTGACTAATTTCCAATTATCTCCTCCTTTGCGCCATCTGAATCTGCCGGGTTCTGCGATTTGGGGAGGCCTGGTTTCTTCTGGAAGAAACTCCGGTTGGTTTTGGTCCCCTGAGAGCCGAGGCCGCCCCCACACTTTTCCTGGGGGGGGGGGGGATAGCCGATTTCCCCCCATCCTCCCCGCTCCAAAGGATACAATCCCTCCATGAGGAAGCGTTCCATCAGCCTGGAAAAGAGGGAAAGTGCCACACTGAGGAAACTGAGTCCAGCTCCTGCAGGGGACGGCCGGGCAGAGTCCCTTGGAGGGGGGTGGCGGGTGTCAAATGCACCATCGGCCTGGAGTCCTTGTGTCCCCAAAAGAGGCCCAAAACCAGCCCCCCCCCACCCTGCCCGGCCTCATGAAATCCACTGACTCTCATCTGGTCCCAGCTGCCTTGACCGTTACTAGATCAGATTCTTAGGGAATACAGGTAGTCCTCAACTTATGACAGTTCTGTTTAGTAACCGTTCGAAGTTACAACGGCACTGAAAAAAGTGATGGATGACCATTTTTTTCCACCCTTTTTCAGCATCCCCATGGTTGCACGATCAAAATCTGGACGCTTGGCCAGACTCATATTTATGACGGTCGCAGTGTCCTGGGGTGGAGGGTAGGGTTGGGGTCACGTGATCCCCCTTTTGGGACCTTCTGACCAGTGAAAGCCCTGGAGGAAGCCAAAGTCACTTAACAACCGAGTGACTAACTTAACAACTCATGTAACAAGAAAAGTCTTAAAAATGGGGCAAACAAATTTCTCACTTCTTAGCAACATAAATTCTGGGCTCAATTCTGGTCGTAGGTCGAGGACTACCCGTAGATACCATCGAATAAATGCTCATTGTTGTCAAACGGCCCCGTTTCCTGCGCCTGACAGATTTTGGACCTGTCTTATCTACCGCTTCACGGGGCTTCCCAGCCCTCTCTAAGCGCTTTGCAGAGTCAGGCTCTGAGCCCCAACACTCTGGCTCCTCGTTTTACTCACCTGGGAAGGGCGGAAGGCTGAGTCAACCTGGAGCTGGTCAGGATCGAACTGCTGGCAGTGAGCAGCGAGATGACACTGCATTCTAACCACTGCACCATTACCAGGGTCCTTCCTTCCTTCCCTCCCTCCTCCTCCTCCTCCTCCTCCATAAACCCCCCTCCCTTCTGGCATTGATGAAGTTCCCTAGTTGGGTCATGAAACGTCTGCAAGAAATCACCCAGGCTCAGAGAGCACCAGGGACCCCACAGTCCTCCTCCTCCTCCACTCCTCAAGCCCCCCTCCCTTCTAGCCCTGATGGCGGAACCGAGTCGGGTGATGAGAGGTCCGCAAGAAAAGCGCCCGGCCCAGAGAGGAAGGTCGAAAGCCAGCTCGGCTGGGGGCGCCTCCCTCGTTTCCCCACCGGCGGGGCTGTGCGAAGGACTGTCTGGCCTGCCTCGACCACCCTGGAAGGCTCCCGGCTGAGAGAGGGAAGGACGTCAGTCCCCAGGAGGGCCTCAGAGGTCATCTAAACGGGCCTTCCCGCTCTCCCATTTCCTCTGGGGGGGGGGCACCGGGGCTTTCCGGGGAGGGGGCCGATGCGGGGCCTGGGCCCCTCCCCTCGGGGCGCCCCCCACTCACTTGGACTTGCCCACGGCGCTGTCGCCCAGGCAGATGATCTTCACGTTCTCCTCCGCGTCGTACTTGGCCTGGTCCAGGGCCGCCTGGGGGGGCTCCCCCTGGGGACCCCGCGGCTTGGCCATCGGCCCCGCCCGGGAGACGCCGGCTCGGCTGCCAGGCGACCGGCCGGAGGCTGCGCGCGGCCCCGCTGCGGGGCTGGGAGGCGGAGGCGGAGGCGGCGGCGGCGGGCGGGCGGGCAAGGACGTGCACGCGCGGCCCCTGCGAACCTGCGCCGGGAGGCGCGCAACAACCCCCCCCCCCAAAAAAAAGGCGTGGCGCTCTTCCGGCCCCCCTTTGCAGGCCGGGGGGGGGGGGGGGGGGGGGGGGCAAAGAGAGACGCGCCCAGCGCGCAAAAGACACTTGCAAGCGGGACTGGGGGGCCAGCAAAGCGGGCAAGGGCCGCCGCCTCCGCCGCCTCCGCCTGGCTTTTGCACGCCGGCGGGGCGTGACGGAGCGCGAGTCGCAAGCGCGGAAAGAGGTGCCCAAGTGTGCAAAGGCTGCCCCCCCCCCCGCCGCCGCTTCCGGCCGCTTCCTCCTGGCAGGCGCGTGCAAAGGCCGTCCCAGCTCCGGAAGGGGCCGCGCTGGGTCACCCGGGCGTGTTTCCTCATCCGCGACGCCTCCCCCGGGGGCAAAAATGAGACCCTCCTGGCCGGGGCCGCGGCGGGCCCTGCAGCTGACCCTGGCCATGGTCAAGCCCGACGCGGTGGCCCACCCTCTGGTGCTGGAAGTAAGTGCGGACGAGGGCGTGCCCAGGGCGGCGTTTGCACGCTGGGGCGCGCGTGTGTGCGGATCAGCCCGAAGCCTCCAGGGTGGGTGCAAACGGGGAGGGAGAAATATCCCTCCCCCCCCCCCCAAAAAAAAAAAAAAAAAAAAGCCGCCCAGAGCAAGCGTCTGCAACCTTAGCCGCTTGAAGACCCGTGGACTTCAACTCCCAGGATTTCTCAGCCAGCTTTGCTCAGGCTTTGCTGGCTGAGGAATCCTGGGAGTTGAAGTCCACAAGTCTTCGAGCGGCGAAGGTTGCAGACCCCTGTTTCAGAGCAGAGTTCCTCCCGTCGTGGTTGCTTTGAGACAGGTGGACTCCGACTCCCAGAATTGCAAAGCTGCCTGAGGAATCCTGGGAGTTGAAGTCCACCTTTCTGAAAAGGGACCGAGGTGGAGAAACCATAGACGAACTCGGCCAGAGAGGTCTCCAAACTTGGCAACTTTCAGACTTGTGGACTTCAACTCCCGGAATTCTCCAGCCAGCATATCTGAGGAATTCTGGGAGTTGAAGTCCACAAGTCTTTAAATACATTTTTATTTTTATTTTTTTGTTTCTATGTACACCTCATGGTGTGAACAGTGTGGTTCCAAGGGGTGTATAAGTATTACTAGAATTGTGTCATCCGTTAAATGTTAGTAGGGTGAATATTGTTTGCCTTATTATAATTGGGAGTAGGAAGTAACTTTGTTTTAAATGTAATGGTGGCGCAACCAGGGACTAAAAAATGGGGATAAATTATAGAAAATACAAATTAATGTGAATTTATGAATGGTTATTTGAATTATATAATTTGTTAAATACTGCAAATATGCTGACATAGAATTTATGATAACAGAAATGATAAGAATATAGAGATTGACAGAAAATAGTATATGAGAATATTAAATAATTAAGATTGATCGTATCAATTAATATCAAATTATGTAAGAAAGTTAATAACATCAGTGTGAAACCATTCTCATGTTTGTTTAAAAATGTAACATGACCTGAAGTCCACAAGTCTTAAAGTGGCCAAATTTGTGAACTCCTGTTCTGACCCAAACCTGGTTCCAAGAGAGCAAACACAAGACAAAAGTTACAGCAGAACCTTTTAATGTTTCATTTATGAATCCAGTTTCTTCACAGATAGAAAGGCTTCCAACTAATTAGCTCCGACAAGAAAGAACCTTGCCAGGTTTTTGCAAGGCTGCCAAGAACAACAGATAAAGTTCCTAAACCATAAATCAAAGAGTCTACAAACATCATCTTGGATATTCCTAACATCCACCAGGCTCGAATGCAAAACTTCTTTGCCTTCTGCAAAGAACTGCAGTTTTCAGCTGGCTTTTATCTCTTGAGAGAGGGGCCATTACCTTGCAGCCTTACTCCTGAGTTGCCCGTGCTGCTGCAGCTGCTCTTTCCTTTGAGTCGCCCTTCACACACGTGCACTTGGCACAGGCTCCTCGGGGGCCTCTTCCTCACTGCTGCCAGCTACCACAATCTCCGAAAGTAGCACCCCGCCCCCCTGATGGTCCTGGCCCCACCCCTGCATCCCACCTAGGCCCCTCATCGGAGCCCTTGTTCTCCGAGGCCTCAGCCGTCCCCACCTGTTCCCCGTGAACCACAACAACTCCTGAGTTAAGCAACGGAAGGACCAAATGACTCCATGGTTGGGCTCGGCTTAGGACATCCGTTGACCTTGATCCAGCCCTGGTGGTCCACTCAGTACCTCTAGGGTGGGTGCAAGCCACGGACGGAAGAAGCTGCCTCCCTGCCCCATCTGAAGCTTTGTAGTGTTAAGAGCCACAAAAAGCCCCTTGGACCGATAGCCAGACGATGTAGGGTGGCCTTTTGGACTTCCATGGCCTTCCCTTTATTTTGCCCCAAAGGTGCTTTTTTTTTTCCAGAGGCACCTGGACTTTCTGGGTTTTTCTTTTGAAGACGTTTCGCTTCTCATCCAAGAAGCTTCTTCAGCTCTGACTGGATGGAGAGGAATAGAAGGATTTATACTCCTTGCGGACAGCTGGTCATTTTCATCCTTTCTGGGAGTCATTAAGGCCCCTTGGAAGTTTATCTCTGCCCTCTCTCTCTCTCTCTGACTTCCAAGTGGCCTCAACGGCCCTCTAAAAGGATGCAAATGACCAGCTGTCTGCAAGGAGAGTAAATCCTTCCTTTCCCCACCATCCAGTCAGAACTGAAGAAGCTTCTGGGATGAGAAGTGAAACGTCTTCAAAGAAACACCAGAGAGTCCAGTTGCCTCCTGAAGGAAAAGCACCTTTGGGACAACCATGACACCTGGAGGACGGAGAATCTCCATTGACTTTCCCCTTACATTCTTTTCTGTCTTCTTTTGGGCGGTGCATGAAACCATTCTGAACCACAAATTCTTGATCGTCCGGATGAAGGACCTCCTCTGGAGTAAGGAGGACAGTCGGAGGTTCTACCAGGAGCACTCAGGTTGGTGTGGAGGCTTCCCGATGCAGCTGGGGCTGAAATCCCACTTACTGGGAAAGACTGGGGAAGGGTCTCTTGTCCTCCAGCCTAGCCTTGGGATCTTTCCCAGTGCATCCCACTTGGATATCCCAGAAGCTGGACTAGATGGCCCTCTCAGTTCAGAGTTCCCCTGATGGTCTGAGGCTTCCAAAGATCTTCATACCCAGATAACAGAAGTCCACTGGGGTTCAGTAGAGGGGATCTAGAAACCCCAAGCCCCCATTCTGGGTCCCGGGAGACATAATCTCCAGCTTTCTAGAGATTAAAACCTGGGCCTCCTAATGTTGACCGTGTCCCTCATGGGCATGGAGCTGAGAGTCCTCTTGGGTGAACCTGATCCAGGTGCGGGCAGACATGCACGAACTTGGGCTGAGGATGGGTCAGATTCTTCCTCTGCTTCCTGTCTGTGGGTCAGATGACATCCTGGGGTCAGGGCTCAGTGTTTTTCTAAGCCTTGGCCATCTTGGCTTCTGTACCTCTACCTGAAAGCTGGAGTGAGCTGATGATGGATCCAAACCACTTTGGAGCACACCAGCCCTACATCTCGGTCGCGATGGGGCTTTGCTTGCGTTGAGATCCAGCAGGGTGGAGAGCGAGCAGAGCAGAAGCTTCCTTGTTCCTCAGAGGTTCTTCTTCTTCCTCCAGGGCGATTTTTCTACCAGAGGCTGGTGGAGTTCATGTCCAGGTAGGTCCAGAGCTGGTGGTTGAGAAGACCTCCTTCCTGTTCCCTTCAAAGGCCTGCAGCAGAGCTTCCAAACTTGGCAACTTTAAGACTTGTGGACTTCAACTCCCAGAATTCTCCAGCCAGCTTTGGGATTCTGGGAGTTGAAGTCCACCCTTTCTTAAAGCGACCATGGTGGAGAAATCCTAATCCTAACCCCTGGCCTACAGGAACCCCAGATACCTTCACACCAAACACTTCATCATTTTGTTCTAAGGGAGGGTGAAATGAGGAAGGGGAATGATGCAAAAGTAGGAAAAAAGGACAGGACTCATCTTGGCTTATTTTTGGAGACTCTTGTCAATATTATACCTTGCTCTCTGGATGCAAAAGAGGCGGAGAAACCTGCTCCCCGTAAAAATTTACTATGTTGGTAGAACAGGGGCCTAAATTCTCCACCAGGTAGAAAGGGCAGGAGCTAAAATTCAGTAAAAAAATAAAACAAATAACCATCCCATCCACGTGTTATGTCCAGTTGAGAAATAACAGAAATTCCCAACAGATTCAGGATGGGAAAGATGAGGAATTTTTCTCTTCTTTTTCATGCATATTTTTATTTTATGTAAAACAAAGGTAAAGTACAAAAATGCAGAACTAAAAAACCAAAACCAAACTCCAAAACACACACAAAAAAACCCCATACAAAAGTGTTTAATGTGCGTAATGTGGATTGTTGATTTTTTGATGCACCTTCTTTTAACGTTTTAGATTGTTTTGTGAGAAAAAAAAAATTAAGTTGTAGGAAAAGTTTTCCTCGCTGTTGTGTTGCCTCTTTTATGAAGATGTTTGTATCTGTGTATGTTTGTGTGTGTATATACATGCAAATGCTCCAACACTGGAGGTTTCCAAGAAGAGATTGGATAACCATTTGTTTGGAACGGTATAGGGTTTCCTGCCTGAGCAACGGGCTGGACTAGAAGACCTGCAGGGTCCCTTCCAACTCAAAAGACGGATGGACTCAGCATGGTTGGAAGGCCTGAAAGACCAGGCAGGGGTCATTCTCTGTGGCCCCTGCCTGGATGTCTGTCACCTAATCAAAAAAAACCCACTTGTGTGTTGCATTGTGTTGTGTTGCGTTGACCACCAGGAGGCAGCCAGAGACCAGTGTCCTAAATGGCCAGAAGTTCTTCTGTGAGGCTTGAGCACCTGTCCAGGGTTACACCGAAGAGCTTTCTCTGTTGATATTCCAGATGGGGCAGTGCTGGTGGTGTTCTAGATTGTAAGGGTTCTAGGTTTGGAGGAAAGGAGGAAGGAAGGAAGGAAGGAAGGAAGGAAGGAAGGAAGGAAGGAAGG
>BLBF01000243.1:148777-169211 GCA_015471245.1 Laticauda colubrina | reverse complement strand
CTTCCTTCCTTCCTTCCTTCCTTCCTTCCTTCCTTCCTTCTTTCCTTTCTTCCTTCCTTCCTTTCTTCCTTCCTTTTCTACCACAACAAGAATGATTAGGGATAGACAATAGGAATAAGAATTGTAGAGATAAGAAGAAGGTATAGAAAGTATATAAATAACTAGAAATGTATGGAAATGTATATTTGTAACAAACATACCTCAGTACTGTTAAAGATGATTGAGATGTGTAAAGAGAAAAAAGTGCAATAAAAACAATAAAGAAACAATGATTAGGGGGCTAGAGGCTAAGACCTATGAAGAATGGTTACAGGAATTGGGTAAGTCTAGTCTAGTGAAAAGGAGGGCGAGAGGAGACAAGATAACAGTCTTCCAATATCTCAGGGGCTGCCCCAAAGAAGAGGGAGTCCAGCTATTCTCCAAAGCACCCGAGGACAAGAAGCAACGGATAGAAACTAATCAAGGAGAGAAGCAACTTAGAACTAAGGAGAAACTTCCTAACAGTGAGAAGAATTAACCAGGGGAAGAGCTTTGCCTTCAGAAATTGTGGGTGCTCCCATCCCTGGAGGTTTTGAAGAAGAGACTGGACAACCATCTATCTGAAACTGTATAGGCAGAGATGGTGAATTCAGCTGGTTCTGCAGAACCGGTAGCGGAGATGTTGAGTAGTTCGGAGAACTGGCCCATCCCACCTCTGACTGGCCCCACTCCCATCTCTTCTCTGCCTCCCATTGAGTCCCAGCTGATCGCCTGGGTCTCCTTTGATTGCTCTGCACAGGAGAACGGAGCTGGAAAGCAGGTCAGTCGGGTGGGGAGGGAAGGGGGATTTTGCAGTATATCCTTCCCCTGCCACACCCACCAAGCCACACCATCAGAACCAGTACTCCCACTGACTTCCTGGGGTTTTTTGACATGCTGAGAAACTCTGAGGAAAACCCTTTCCAAGCTTGGTATCTAAATCATTGTCCAGGGGCAAAACAAATGTTGAATACTTGGTTTTATTTGTTCAATTTCTAGAGCTGCCTATTTCACCTTTTGTGATTCTGGGCAGGTTATACCATGAAAAACCACCAAATAATATAACCAATAAACAAACTCCAAAAGTCAGTCAAACAATATAACCTCATTTGAGAACTGAAAATTATACCTAAGAAACAGAAAAATAGGAAATGAAAGTTATGAATATAGACATCTAGGAGAGACTGAACCAGAATCAGATTCCCAAGCATTTTGACATAATCATATTTATAGAGTAATCAGGGTTAGAGCCAATCTAACCACTTGGGGATGGGGCAGAGAGTAATGTTATTGTAAAAAGTTACCCCTCTCCTAGAAGAATGAAATATTTTGAGAAATATTTAAAAAGGCAGAATGTTATATTTCCCCTAAAAAGAAATAGAAATCTTAAAGGAGGCAGAAACTCAGGGCCACAGTTCCCTGCTCCCAAGCAGATACTAATTTACTTATTTATTTTACTTTGTCAAGCGATTATAAGATAACAGGTATAAGTTTAAACATAGCTATGAATACATGAAATGGATACATATAAGAAAAATAAAAAGAAACAATAGGACAGGGATGGTAGGCAAATTGGTGTGCTTATGCACACCCCCTACAGACCTCTTAGGAAAGGGGTGAGGTCAGCTGAGATCAGCTTTTAGAAATGCAGATTTGGTAATCCATTCAAGACAGGGTATTTTGAACAAAGGCAGAATTAGGTAGAATGGTAGGATCAGCCCTCATTCAAGATACAAACCAGGAAAGCCATTAAGACACAATAGGAATGGCTCAACAGGACACAAGTCTCCTCATTACATCATCTCAGAGAGTCCAGACTTCAATCAAACTTAATTCAGAAAAAGTTAGCTGTGATCCCTAAATAGCCCCCTGGGAGTCTGACAACCAATAGAATACATGCTCTTGCACAAGAACAGGAAGCTCAAGGACAAGGTCCAAGAGAGGGTATAAATACCCCCCCCCTCTCTCTCTCTCAACTCCATGTGGTCAGCTGCACCAGTACCTCAAACCCATCTGGTCCTGTTGATCAATAAACCATCTTTCCAATCAGTCTCCATAATTCCAGCATCTTTCTCCCCTCTTGGAACTGAACCAGGTGAATATTTCTTCCAACATGATAAGGGGTGGGAGCTGAGGCAGGAAAGGGTTCCACTGGAGGACCCCACCCCCAAATAGGTGAGAGAGCAAATGGGTTGGGAGACCCCAGAATTAGTGCCATGCTTCTGCAGAAGCATCTGCAATGCTTCAGCTCTGCCTTCTCTCACCACTGGCATCCTTGGGGGCCACAATGTGATGCTCTCACCTGGAACAGCAGGTTTTGGATCACCGTCTTCAAAAGTCATCAGTCACAGTTTTTCAACCTTCTACCTTCTAAGAGCCTCTACTCTCTGCTTTGGGAGAAGATCTTCTCTGAAATAACAGAACAAGAGAATAGCAGAGTTGGAAGGGATCTTGGAGGTATTCTAGTCTGACCCCCTTGCTCAATCACAGTTCCTCTGAGATTGGAGGAGCTGAGAATGCACAGCCTGGAGGAGAGAAGGGCATGCTTGAAACTTAAACTCCTTAATAAATATATTCAGGGTATGAATAAGGTTCTAAAATATTAAGCAAAAGCAAAAGCAAATACCGGAGGTATCACCTCAAACGGACAGGAGAGAAGTTCGAAAGTTCTGCTAGAAAGTTGGACATCACAGAAAGAGTAGCAGAAACTTAGAACCAACTTCCAGCAGACATGGTGGATAAGTCTTAAATAACCGAGTTTAAGCATGCTTGGGATAAGCACCAGCCCCTCATGCAACAAAAAATAAAAAAAATAAAATAAAATGAACATAATACATACATTAAAAAGATAACAAACAACAACCCTCAAAGGACAGATTCGATGGATCGCTAGATCTTTTTCTGCCACCTATTTTCTATGTTTCTCTAACCCCAAAGCATTGACGGGAGATGCTACTGAGAAGGTTGTGACTATGCTCCACATTAGATGTGCCTTTGTTTCCTCTTTGGCATATAATTCCTACCCTTGCTTTAGAATTGATTGTTGAAACCAAGGGCAGCATGAATCAGGAGACTAAGTTACAGCAGACTGCCATCACATTTATTCAATGAATGAATGAATGAATGAATGAATGAATGAATGAATTCTTTATTGGCCAAGTGTGATTAGACACACAAGGAATTTGTCTGGTGCAAATGCTCTTGGTGTACATAAAAGGAAAAGATGCATTCATCAAGAATCATAAGGTACAACATTTAATAATAGTCACAAGGTACAAATAGGCAGTCAAATCATACTAGGAAACAGTTGATATAAATTGTAAGGATACAAACGACAAAGTTAGAGTCATACAGACACAAGTGGGAGGGGATGAGTGATAAGGAGTGATGAGAAGATTAATAGTGATAATAGTGCAGACTTAGTAAATAGTTGGACGTTGTTGTAGGAATTATTTGTTTCGCAGAGTGGTGGCGTTGGGGAAAAAACTCCCCTTGTGTCTAGTTGTTCTGGTGTGCAACAATGCTCTGTATAATGTCATTTTTAGGGAAGAGTTAGGATTAGCATTTATGTCCAGGATGTGAGGGGTCAGTTTATGAAACAGTTTATGTCCAGGATGTGAGGGGTCTCTAGATATTTTCACAGCCCTCTTTTTGACTCATGCCACTCCTCCCACTTCAGAGTTCCCATCTGAAGATGTCACGGTTGACATCTTCCTCCTCAGTTCTGGAAGGACACTCAATTTTCTCAATAAACACAGACCACAAACAAACTACACGATGCTTGGACATTCCTGTCAGTCAGATCTCCAGCATGGGATTTTCCTTTGGCGCACGCTTGCTATCAGCTGCCATAGTAATGGGGAGTGTGTGGGGCATGGTATTTAGGTTTTGGGGAGTGAGCTGGTGAGATGAAGGTTTTGCTCTCAAGAATTACTGCGCTGCTGAGTGGAATTGTTTATGTCCAGTTAAGGCCAACCGTTCTACCACTACAGATGGGCGAGAATACCTGAAGAAGAGGTGCTTCACAGGACATTATGCAGCACTGGGATTGGACATTCAGCCTGAGACCCTGGGATTGAGGGGAGGGATTTGGGGAAACTTTCAACCTGTAACTTTTGTGCCTTTTGAATCAGATCTTGCCTTGTTTTTGCTGCTACCATTTCAAACTTAGTAAAACTACCTGTTCTCTAATTCAATGGCATCAGGGAGTTTTCCTTCTTGGGTTTGACAACTTCATAAATCTCCAAAGGAATATTTGACTTGCACTTGACTTCAACACAGGACATGCCTGTTCCCTTTGCTCTTGAGAGCCCTAAAGCTCTTGGAAGGATGCTATCCTAGCTCTGAATGTAGGTCTATATCAATTTGGAATCAGGTCAATTAATCACTCAATCAGAATAGAGCTGGAAGGGACCTTGGAGGTCTTCTAGTCTAACCCTCTGCTCAAGCAGGTGACCCTATACAAGTGGCTCTCCAGTCTCTTCTTGAAAGCCTCCAGTGATGGAGCACTCACAACTTCTGAATGCAACCTGTTCAGGGGTGGGATTCAAATTTTTTAACAACCGGTTCTGTGGGCATGGCTTAGTTGGTGGACGTGGCTTGGTGGTCATGTTATTGGCTGGACGTGGCCAACTCAACATCACTCACATCGAGGCATGTATTTCCTCGCCTGGCCTCTCATGACTGTGGGGATGCTGCAACAGTCGTAAGTGTGAAAAAGGGTCATAAGTCACTTTTTTCAGTGCCATTGTAACTTTGAATGGTCCCTCCACACAAGCAAAGTACTAGCAAAGGAGGGAAAAAAACTCCAGAGAAGTTCCTGAGGCAGGAAGTCTAGTCCTGCCAAGAATGTAATAAAGGTTAACGGAGAGGCAGTTTCTGTAAGCAACACCAGAATGTTTCCTTCCTGCCTTCCTTACAGGATTAGCCCAGTAATTTCTTCTAACAACCGGTTCTCTGAACTGCTTAGAATGGTAACAACCGGTTCTGGCGAATAGGTGCAAACTGGTAGAATCCCAGCCCTGAACCTGTTCCACCGGTTAATTGTCTTCCCTGTTAGAAAAGTTTTTCCTTAATCCCAGGTTGCTTCTCTCCTTGATAAGTTTCCATCCATTGTTTCTTGCCTTGCCAAGACCCCTTTCCAGCTCTATTCTGATTGATTGAGTTCCTCAAGGAAATAAACATAGTCTAATTGAATTTTTGAAAAAGCACCTTTGAGACTTCTGAAAGGACACCTTGGTCAAAGCTCTTTCCAATCAAAGCTCCAGGAAGGATAAAAAAGGCTGGATTGTTGGTGGCTCTACTTGTTGCCCCCTTAAAGAGAAGTACGTCTTTGATATTTCTGAGACCCCCTAAGTGGAGATTCCTAGGTGGAATCAGAGATCTAAGAATTCTTGGTTCCTCACCTGTTCACTTGCTGTTCCAAGAACAGATCCATCCAATGCCTCCCCATGATGCTGAAGAGAATCTTGGAAGACCACAAACTGACTTACCTTGGCTGGTTATCTCACCTATTGAAGACCAACTGTGGTTGAAGCAGAATCATGCTGTCCCAAAGTTCTTTCACAGGTGGGGTTTTGGTGCAACCAGATTGGGGGTGCCACATCCAAATGTCTGCCCACGGAGCGAGAAAGGAGATGTTTAGAAGCTCATTCTCACAACAGGTGCAATTCTCACAGTTTGTGCCTTATCCGTGACAGGTGATGCCCAGGGGAAAAAAGGTACCTTGATTAGTTAGGAGGGCAGGGAAGAAAGACCCTCTGGGGCAAACTCCCATCTGGGACTTGTTAGCTGGCACAGGGTTCATTTAGTTGTACCAAAGTGGGGGACGCAGTGGAAGGAAGAGAGCAAAACTGACTAGCTTTGTTATGCCTTGAAACATAGCTAGTCAGCAAGAGAAATCAGAATTCAGTTCTCATTGTAGTTTGTAGCTGGTGTTCTAGAAATGAATCCAAGGGTGTTTTATATAATGCAAGATATTTAAATCCTCCTTCCCTCCCTCACCACTCTCCCTTTCTCTCATCCTGCCACCTTCCTTCCTTTCCTTTCTTCCTTCCTTCCCTCCCTCTCTCTCTCCTTCCTCCCTTCCTTCCTCCCTTTCTCTCACCTCCCTCCCTCCCTCCCTCCCTCCCTCCCTCCCTTCCTTCCTTCCTTCCTTCCTTCCTTCCTTCTCCCTCCCTCCTTAGGAAACAATACAATAAAAATTAAAAGCAAGAGATAAGGGGAGTTTATATTGAACTTATATTGAACTTGATATGTTAATCTTAATTCTATCTCTCTGTTAATGCAACCTAGGATTGCATTGGCCTTTTTGGCTGCTGCTGCACATGGATGGCTCATGTTTAAGGAATTGTCCACTAAGATTCAAAGGTCCCTCTCCCTGTTACTGCGATTAAACCTGGTTTCACCCAGTCAATATGTGTACTTTTGATTTTTCTTTCCTAAGTGCAAGATCTTACTTTCCTCTACACTGAATTTCACTTTGTTGGATAGTGCTCAATGTTCAAATTTGTCGAGATCCATTTGGATTTTGACCCTATCATCTATTCATGCCAGCTTAGTGTTGTCTGCAAAGTTTATGAGGTTTTAGCTTGAGCTACCCCCCCCCCCCATTTTTAAGCTAAAGATAAGATTTAGGGGAGCTCAAAATTATGGGGTAGAGGTTCTCAAATTCTTTTTTTCCCCACTTGTACCCTGTAGAGCTGGCAGAAAGAAATGCACACATTCACATATACACACATACCTGATAACAGTGTGGTTCAGAAAGACAGAAAGACAAAACCCTCCTGCATGTATAGACATATTTGGATAAAGCCCACTCCCACCCAGTCACCTGAAAACCAAGACTCTCCTTGCTGATTTCTTGTCTCTTAGAAGAAGGAACAGAGGAAGGGAGTTTCTCCTCACCCCGGGCTTTGCTGGCCAGGCAAATTTAGTGGGATTACTCAACAGAGCTATTTCTGTAAATTTTTCAGAGTTTAAAGAGTTAAACCCATGTCCCACTGCACCAACGGATGCAAAAAGGATATAAAATGGACAAAAAAGCTTGCCATCCATTGGAAAACGCAATGCATCCGTTGTGTACTCACTGCGTACGTCTTTCATACGCTCTGTCAAACATCCATCTACTGCTATTTCATCCGCTCAAAATGTTTTGAGCTGGACAAAACTTTTTGAGCGGATGAACTTTCCGCCGCGTATGATCTACATCCGCAATACATACAGGCAACAAACGTTCTACGTCTGTTGTCATCCATTACACGTCCGCTGTATCCTCTCGGCATCCTCTGGACATCCCCTCAACTCACATCCACTGCAGCTGAAAGCAGAAAGAGGGAGGAAACGAAAGGTACACGGAACGTCCACACAGCATTAGGAGCATGGAAATAGAAAGGATGTAAGCGGATGCATCTCGTATATAAAGCATTAAAACGGACAAAACGTTCATATATGGGACGTATCTCGGATATTTAGGATGTCTGGAATATGCCTAGAGTATGTGGAAGGACACCTAGCGGAAAACCGATATTTCCTATAAAAAGGGGGAGGAAATCACCTGGATCTCACTATCAGTCCAGCAGCCCTGGTGTACAGACCTCTTCACCCTTGGTCTTGCTCTTCCACATCATACATTGATCTCCACCATGGATCATCACACACTCCTTATGGTAGCCGCCATCATTCAACACCAGAACCAAGCCCTCTTCAGACTGTTTCACCTTTTCTACGCAAGGAGAAGAAGGAGACGTCCAAGAGCTGTGTGGGTCCGACGATGGATCGGGAGAAGAGTGGAGTTTGGACTCTATGACAAGCTGATGGTGGAGCTGAGGAATGAAGACACTTGTGCATTCCAGCACTTCATGAGGATGCCACCAGCCATGTTTGATGAAATTGTTGAGCGTCTGAGACCCAGGTTGACCAACTCCAAGCACCAACTTCCGTCCCAGCCTGGACCCTGGACTGAAGGTGGCACTGACTCTGCGCCACCTGGCCTCTGGAACCACGTACAGAAACATGCAGTATGCCTGGAGGGTGCCACACAACACCATCAGCAAAGTGGTCAGAGAAGTGGTGCAGGCCATCATTGAAGAATACATGGAGGAGCTCCTCCAGTGTCCCACCATTGAAGAAGTCTGGAGGAAACTTGCAGAACAGTGGTATCAGAGGTGAAACTTTCCCCACACCATTGGAGCCATAGATGGGAAGCACTTGGCCTGCAAAGCTCCAGCTAACTCAGGGTCCTCTTATCACAACTACAAGGGCTTCTTCAGTATCATCCTCTTTGCCAGGGTTGATGCTGACTACAAGTTCATGTACATCGATGCTTCAGGCAACGGGTCTGCTTCAGATAGCCAGGTATACAACGCCAGTCACCTCAAGGATGGGCTGGAACGCAACCTCATCATGGGTTTTCCAGATCCAGACCCCCTACCCAATGACACACAAGATGTGCCCTACTTCATCGTGGGTGATGACGCCTTCTCCCTCAGAACCTACCTCATGAAACCCTACACTTCCAGATACCTCACCCATGAAGGGAGGATCTTCAACTACAGGCTGTCCAGGGCAAGGCGGGTGGTAGAGAACGTCTTTGGCATCCTGGCCAACAGGTTCCAGGTACTTCTCACCACCATGCAGCATCGCCCAGAGACCGTGAGGGGCATCGTGGAAGCTTGCTGCATCCTGCACAATCTCATGCGCACCCGCTACCCAGTCTTGCAGAACAGGCTTGTGGACCATCAACAAGGGAATGGGGACATGGAGCCTGGTGAATGGAGGCAAGGACAAAATCTGATAGACACTGTGGATGTACAAGGCCCCAACAGAGCTTCACGTGAAGGGAAGAAGCAGCGCAACCTCCTGAAACACTGGTGCAACTCCCCAGCTGGAGCAATGGAGTGGCAAGACAGGATGATAGATGGTTAATGGATGCTTCCTTGAGCCTGTGGCATAACACTGATGAGGTTGTGCCATGTATGCTGAGTGGCCCTATAATGAATAGGGCATTAATAAAGACCTTTGTTTATTTTGAAATGTGTTGATCAATGAATAAATTATTATTGATAAAAAGGGCCATATGTGTGGCAGCTGGGAGGGTGGACCATACAGTCCCACCATGCTTGAACTGGAGGTTTATCTATCCCACAGCTATCCTTACCCATCCCACAACTATCCTTACCCATTCCACAGGTATCCTTACCCATCCCACAACTATCCTTACCCATTCCACAGGTATCCTTACCCATCCCACAACTATCCTTACCTATCCCACAAGCATGCAAGGGCTTAACTCTTTTTTCAAAGTTTTCACCAACACTTTATTAAGTAAATAAAATGAACCAAATGTGTGAAGCAAAGATAACCTTTATTAACAACTGTCTTAAGTAAACTGTATGACTTTATTAAAAAAGCAAAATGAACCAGTAAAGTGTCTTTAAGCAAAGATAAGGTGAACAGGTAACAACTCAGTCTCTGGCACTATTCTCAGTCACTCTGAGGCATGTCCATGGTCTCAGCTGTCGAGCGGCCAGGAACTGTGGAGGTGGCTGTGGCTGGAGTGCTGGTCTGAAGTGCCATTGGGGTGCCTGGCCCCGAGAGTACAACAGGGGATGGTGTGTTCAGGAAGCTCTTAGAGAGCTGACTCAGTCCCGTGAGGTTGAGAGGCCCTTCTTCAAGGACCTGGGATGTCAGGCACAGGACTGGAGGCAGATTTTCTGTTGAGGGGCTTGGCTGTGGGGTGGAGGAAGGAGGAGTGTAGTGGGGCTGTCTGGTCTGCAGCTGGGTCAGGTGAGGCATCTGTGGTGTGCGATGTACCTGGGCCTGGACTGGGAAGGGATGCCTCTGCTGTGGGAAGTCCTGGTACTTGTAGCCTTGGTAGGTGAGGTGCTGTTGAAAGCCGTGGAAGGGCTGTGACATCACATGGGGTGGAGGAGCAGTGCTGGAGTGGGTTGGAGCAGGTTCAGCTGGGCCTGGAGGGTGATGCAGCAGTGCTGTGATCTTCTCCTTCATCACCTGGTACTGGGCATCGGGCAGGTCCATGAAGGTCTGGCTCACGTACGTGATGAAGGGCTTGCGGTTTGAGGATGGTATACTGCTGTGGACCAGCTGAGAGAGAAGATCTGTGCTGGTCTTGATCGTGTCCCTGATCTCCAGCAGGACAGTGTGGCTCTGTCCCTCCGGTCTGCCTCTCTGCCTGCTTTCTGTGGAGGTGGAGCTGGGTGTGGGTGTGGGTTGGTCTCTGGCTGCTACTTCTTCTTGCTCCATTTGAGACAGGGGATCCTCCACGTCCTCTGGCATGGGGAGTGCAGCTGTCGGGGGGATCTCTGCCGTGGGGCCCTCCAAAGACACCTGCCTGGACATGGTAGCTGTCTCCTGGCTGGAAGAGGAGTGGCTGTCTGTTGGCTGTCTGAGGGAGAGGGTTGACAGAGGGGCTGCTCCTCGGTGGTGGACCTTACCCTCCAGGGAGCTGCACTTGGCCATGACGTACATCTCCCGGTCAGTGAGCTTGACAGCGGCCTGGCCAGATTTCTTCAGGTGCAGCTTGCCATACCAGGTGTGCATGTGCTTCCACCATCCCAGGAGTACATCTGAAGTATAGCCCAGGCTCTCTGCCTTGTCTCTCCATGCTGCCTGCTTCTGCTTGGTGTCATGTAGAGCCTGTGGCCCTTTCTCCACAAGTACTCATTCTCCCTCAACCATTCCAGCACCTCCTCCTCATGGTCCTTGGAAATGGAGTCCTGTTTCCTCTCTCCCTTCTCCTTGCCTTGCCTCTTCCTCCCTCTGGCAGGGCCTTCAGGGCCTTCAGCAGCAGGGCTTTGAGGGTCTTGGGGCTGGTCCACCACAGCAGCAGCAGCAGCAGGAGAAGCA
This sequence comes from Laticauda colubrina, assembly GCA_015471245.1. NCBI lineage: Eukaryota > Metazoa > Chordata > Lepidosauria > Squamata > Elapidae > Laticauda > Laticauda colubrina. The sequence continues at coordinate 158,327 of BLBF01000243.1, read as the reverse complement.
CCAGCAGCACCAGCAGCAGGAGAAGCACCAGCAGCACCAGCAGGAGAAGCACTACCAGCAGCAACACCAGCACCACCACCACCAGCAGCAGCAGAAGCACCAGCAACTTCAGAGTCAGCGCCAGGGGGTGGGATGGTGGTTCTGTCCTTCTTGCCAGGGCTGGCAGGAGTAGGCACAGGCTTTCTCTTCTTCCCTGACTGTCGAACCATGGTGTTCTTTCAAGATGTCTCTGGCAGCAGGTCTTTCCTCTGAATGGTGACTACTTGCGAGCTGCATCCTTTTATATCCGCGGAGCTGGCACAATTCATTCTCCCCGCATGCACAGTGAACGCTTTGCATCCACTACGCATCCGTTATGCATCCTATAGGCGTCCGTGATGCATCCGCGTCATCCGCTATGTATCCGCTCCTTCCACTACGTGTCTGATTCGCTATTCTCCCCCTGAAGCCCTGCAGATGTATCATCTGCTTCCATCCACTTCCATCCGCTAGACTTCCTACGAACATCCGCTTACCTTCCTCGCTATGTACTACCCCCCTCCATTCCTTTCCATTGTTGTCCATTCTGTTTATGCAAATTTGGGGCACTTTTGAGAGCGGATAACAATGGATGGAGCCACCCCCGAAATTTTGCTCGTCCGCTGTGTCCTTTTTGCATATGTTTTGCATCCGTCGGCCAGTGTGACCTAGCCTTTACCACCCTTCCCCACTACAGTGCGACTGGCTGAGAACATGCCTTATCAGTTGTTCGGCGTTTTGCAAAACTCTAAGTAGCATGCCTCCCACTCTTCTCAGCCAGGAAAAACTTCAGGATGTCATTTCATCTGGTCAGCAATCTGTATAGGAGATGTCGAATGGATCTTGGTGAAAGAACGGCACTCGGGGAGGGGGAAGGTGGTGTTTGGGGGTTTGGTTGATAGCGCGCAAGATTGCTGTAACTGAATGTTGGGTGCTTTGCTAAGGGTGGATGTTAGCTAATTAATGTGTGTGTGTGTGTGTGTGAACAGGAAATATAAACAGCGCTGAGAGGCAGACGCTCTCAGCACTGGCTATACTCAGACTTTCCATTTGTTGCTGCTGATGGAAGAAGCCAAAATAAATACATATTGCTACAGCAAGACTGTGAGTAAAGTGTTTTATTGAACCAGTTTCAGCGACCTCCCGTAGGAGCTGATAATTTTGTTCAGGCAGTTGTTTTGTCCAAATCCAGGAGTCTCTTTACTACCTGTACTGAGGTGGGCAGATTCTAGACCTTCTGGACAAATGGCCCAATGCTGGCTTGGGTGAAGAAACCCAGGCAAGGTCCGACAGTCAGATTTACCTCAGGGTCCCTTTGTGGTCGCCAATTGTTGACAACATAATTCTGTTCCTTTCCGCAACTAAATAGACAAGCCCACGACACCTGAGGCAGAGTTTATTCAAAAGCAAAACAAAGACAGAGAAGCCAGATGAATTGGACATGTCTAGTTTAATGAAAAGAAGGACTGGGGGACATGATAGCAGCCTTCCCATACCTCTGGGGCTGCCCCAAAGAAGAGCGGGGTCAAAGCTCTTCTCCAAAGCACCCGAAGGATAAGAAGCAGTGACTCATCAAGGAGAGAAGCAACCTGGAACTAAGGAGAAATTTGCAAACAGTGCAAACAATTAACCAGTGGAACAGCTTGCCACCAGAAGTTGTGAATGCTCCATCATTGGAGGTTTTTAAGAAGAGACTGGACAATCGTTTGTCTGAAATTTCATAGGGTCTCCTGCCGAAGCAGTGGGTTGGACAAGAAGATCTCACAGGTCTCTTCCAACTCTTGGAAGAGAGTTGTTATTCTGTTAGGTGGAAAGAATCCCTCAGTAGTGGGGCTTTCTTTTACCCAGAGAGGAAAGCAACACAGGTAGAGAGCTGAGGGGATTCCTCCTAAAGCCTTGGACTTACTATAAGGAGCTGAGGGCTAGAGCATCATGGCCTGTTTGGTGCTATCTGATGGATGTTCAGATCTTTGCAGCCCTGACACAGCAGCTAGTGAAGACACAACCTTCAGGGATCCACCCCAACATCCCATTCCCATGCCCTTCCTAGCAGGGTTCTCTGTACATATCCAGAGTGGGAATTGCAAACAAATCAGTATTGGGGGCAGGGAAAATGGTGCTGAGGCCAAGCAGATTCCCAACCTGCCAATTAAAATGAGATGGATAGGCAAGAAAGCATCGTAGCATCAGAAGACAGTCCTTCTCAAGAGACATCGTTTTCCCCTGCCCTTTAATGCCAAGCCTTGTCATGCAGAAGATTTGGGAATCCTGAGCTTTGGATTTCAACAGTCTCCTGGCTCTGCAAAATAAAGGAGGCCAGCCATGCGAGAGAGAATTTATTTGATCTTCTGGCCACATCAGGAGGAGCAAGATCCAAGCTAGAGAAAGCACCCATGGAGTGAAGGAGTGCAAAGCAAAGACTTGGGCAGGCAGGAGGGCTTCATTACTTCACCAGGTGCTTCACTGCCTCTGGAGCAGAATAAAGTTGCACTAGGATAAGCACTGGCAGAAGAATGGACGCAAGGATGCACAGTTCTCATTGTTCCACTTCTTGTAACCTGGGCAGCAAAAGAAAAAAAAAACATTTGCAGTGACCGTCTCACTGTCCCAGAAGATCTTCTCAGTGGCTCCTCCCTCAGTTGCAGAGGGACATGAAGATACCACAGGGGGAGAACCACATCTGCTAAAATGGGCTGGGGGTTCATTAGGTTGCTGTAATCGAGATAACTTACGTATCCAAGAAATCAGGATACAGCAACCAGGCCTTGCCTGTCAAGCTTTGCTTAGCCATAAGAGGACAGCAAAGGGCCTGAAATTTTAATCCATCTCTTTGGCAGGTGAAAACTTGGGTGGAGCTTTGATTTCACTGTTATGATTCTTATATGGATCCCTTTTCTCCCCATGTGCTAAGGACATCCCTGGATGATGAGTGTGAGAACCAGTATACTGGCTTGCAAAGTGGCCCCTCAGTTAGACATTGTAGCTTGCACAGAAGAGCATGGACATGTTGTGGTTGCTCTTGTGATATGCTGGCCAAAGTGTGCCATTTTACAAAGAGACATTACGGACCTTATGTGAGAATAGCCACAACATGCCGCCTTGTGTGTCTAATTATAATTAGCCAATAAAATATTCTGTTCTGTTTTCTATTCTGTTTTCTATTCTATTGTATTCTACTAACTGGATACCCATGCTTTGCTACAAAACTATGTGATTGGGCTTAGTTTTGGGGGAGGAAAATAAGGGGGGGAAATTCTGCCTCTGCCTACCAGTATCCATCAGTATTCATCTGGCTAGTGTCTTGTCAGTGTGTGAGAGAGTTGAGGGCTGTTTGAAAACTGAAACAGTATTGGCTGTGTGAGCAAGAAGGGGACAACAAGGAGCCTGGGCATGGCTTAGCTCAACTGTTCTGTACTAAAGCTGCTTGGGAGTCTGAAACTGAAACTAAACTCCTCTGCTTGTGTTTTGCCTTTGGAAGAGATTTCTTTTCAGGTGGGGAAAAGGAGTAGAACTCCTTAGCATCAGAGCATGTTAATATTAATAATAATAATATAGGAAATACTAATGCTCTGATGGTCATTTTGAAAAATCCTTTCTTAGTGAGCACCTTGAAGCCAAGAGGAACATATGTGCCAAATTTCAAGTTTGTAGGCTTTACGATTTTGGAGATTTTGTGATGATGCATGAGGGGTATTTCTATTCTGAATCCTATTCCATTCCATTCCTGTGTTCTGTTCTGTTCCATCCCATCCCATTCCAGATTAAGATGTAGCTTGTTTATTGTAAGATGATGGTCCTATAATCTTTGGTACATAAATTTGAGCTTTTGAAGGAACAATGGCTTTCCTTTTTGTTTGCCAAAGGCCACCAGTTGCCAAGCGGCGAGCGTTCCAAGATGCATCGAATGGGCCCTCTTATTGGAAGCGCATCCTCAACTCCCCCCTCCCTCCCCTCAACTTGGCTTACTTGACTCAGCCCAGAGCTCAACACAGTTCTTGTTCATCAGCTTGTTGTTGGGTTTTCCTGGTTTCCAGGATGTGTAGCTGACTTTGGAGCCATCACTCCACTTCCAGTTTTCTTTCTGTAACGAAAGGGAAGCCACATTCACTAATTGAGGAGCCAGAGCCCAGGGGCAGATAGAGAAAAGTTGGCAGGTTTCAAGGTTCAGAGCAAAGAGACAGTTCGGTCTCCTTTCTTCCCCCTGTCTAGTCAATTTCAGTTGAGCTAGAACAATTAAATAGGATTAAAGTTAAAGGTTCCCCTCCTTGGACCTACGTGCTCGTCATCTCCTCCTCTCGGGGGCGCTGCTCATCTCCTTTCCAAAGCCAAAGAAGAGCCAGCGCTGTCCGAAGACGTCTCCGTGGTCATGTGGCTGGCAGGACTAAACACCTTCAAAGGTGCACGGAACACTGTTACCTTCTCACTAAAGGGGTCCCTATTTTTCGACTTGCATTTTTGTTTTTGTAAAAAGTTTTTAATTTTTTAAATTTTTACACATCTCTTCACATGAACAACATGTTTCTGTATTATAACACTTGTACATAGTCAAACTTTCATTTCCATTAATCTTATATAATATCTCATATCATTATCCATTTTACTCATCTTTAAATAAATTTGCATTTCATATTTCAGTTCATTAATTTGATATCAATATCATTTCATCCACACATAAGTTTTCAATTCTTCATCCCCTATTATTTTCATTTTCAGCTTAACACCTATTTTATTTTACATTACACATCATTATTATCCTTAATTTTCTCTAAGCCGATATATAATAAACAATCTAAAAAGAGTAAAAATAGAATAAAGCCAATATATTTAGGATCCACATGGTATTTTTCATTCCCCTATTTTAATCCTAATAAAATATTCTCATTATACACTTCTAATATCCATTAAATAATCAACTGTATATTTTAAAATGTATATATATAAATATACATATATGTTTTCTGAGGTTTTCGTGGGGATTTGTATGTGGATTGTTGGTTATTTTATGCAGGAGAAGACCCGAATAACCAAGATACACACACACACACACACACACACACACACACATATATATAAGTTTTTGCGGGTACTTACATGTGTGCTGTTCAGCTTCCTTCGGGTATTATCCCACATCATTGTAGTGCTGTTAAAGCATTTTAAATTTAGAAATTTTAAATGCATTTTAAAGCATTTAGAATTCTCTGAGAAGCACAGAGCTGAAGAAACAAGCCTGAAGATGATGAATGAGACTTCATCGAAACATCGCTTAGATACTTCCAATTTTACGTGAGAAAAAACCCAAATAACCAAAGATACACACACACACGCACACACACACGCACACACACACACACACATGTATATGCAGGTCTTGACGTGTTCGGATTTTTTCCTGAGAAAGATTGAGAGTATCTTGGCAATGTTTTGATGAGGTCCCATTCGCCATCTTCAGGCTGGTGCTTTTGGCTTCGTACGAGCAAAGTGTGATTGGAGCTGCCGTCTCCATATATATACTGGTGGGGAGGTTGGCTGCATCGTCGAACACAATACAGAAGCCTGATGATGGCAGATGAGATTCTGCTGAAACGTCATGACTACTTTAAAAGCACAACTATAATGATGTGGGAAAATACTTGAACAGAGCTGAATACGATAACATACATACATACATACAGTTATACATTCCTAAAATATTTCCCAACACTACTTGTATTTTTTACAACTGCTCAGTTGGCAGAAGCTGAGACAAGTAACAGGAGCTCACTCCGTTACATGGTGCTGGGGATTCGAACTGCTGAACTACCGACCTCTCTGATCAACAAGCTCAGGGTCTTAGCCACTGAGCCACTGCGTCCCTTAACATGAACAATATCTGCACAAAATAAAAGAAGAACAGCCCTCCCAGGCCGGGCTCTGCAGTCCCTAAATTAACGGCCCACTAGAGTTTAAACGAGGATACCCTGAAGGATGTTAGCAACAGAACAGGACCTACATGTGATGGGCGCCTCAATCCAATCCAGATGTTGACCTTGAATTTCTGGGAGATGTGGATGGCCATGTCCTCTAACTCTTCCTTGCTATTGAGGGAGGCAAGATGGCAGCCATGCTGGTATTTCTTGCAGTACTTCTGCAAGAGAGCAACCACAGAGAAAGGCACTTGAGCAGCAGAAAAGAAACATGTGTTTGTGTTTGTGTGTGGGGGTTTTTTATTGTGCATGTGAGGAAAAATAAAAGGAAACCTTTTCTCATGGTCCTAGACACCATCGTGACTTTGTTGAACATTGCAAATGCCCTTGCTGGAGTCTGCAGCTCTCCAACAATTCCTAACTGAGATTCACGAGACAAACTCAATCAATCAATCAATCAATCAATCAATCAAAATAGAGCTGGAAGGGACTTTGGAGGTCCTCTACCCCAGCCTCCTGCTCAAGCAGGAGACCCTATAGCATTTCAGACCAGTGGATGTCCAGTTTCTTCTTGAAAACTTCCAGTGATGGAGCCCTCGCAACTTCTGGTGGCAAGTCATTCTACTGGCTAATTGTTCTCACTGTAAGGAAGTTTTTCTTTAATTCCAGGTTGCTTCCTTGATTAGTTTCCATCTGTTGTTTCTTGTCTTGCCCTTTAGTGCTTGGAATAAGCACTATATAAACTGACCCCCTCCTCTTTGTGGCAGCTTCTCAAATACTGGAACACCGCTCTCATGTCCCCCCCACAGTCCTTCTTTTCTCTAGACTAGCCAGACCCAAATCCTCCAACCGTTCTTCAAATGTTTTAGTCTCCAGGCCTTTAATAATCTTAGTTGTTCTTCTCTGCACTTCTTTCCCATCACTTTAGAGGCAAGCTGATTTGAAAATGCCAGTGAAAGTTCAAGAAACTTGTTGACTAGAACAGGGGTCTCCAAGCCAGTGCATGCTGGCTGAGGAATTCTGGGAGTTGAAGTCCACAAGTCATAAAGTTGCCAAGGTTGGACTAGAAGATGGTCACTCAAGCCTGAAGCTCCACAATGACCAACCAACAGATACTGGCCATGAAGGCTTACAACAATATATAGTTTGCAGAATATTTGCCTTTCGGACTGTGTCAAAAATCACGAGCTTTGCTCCCTATTCACGCACACAGCCTAGTTCCTCCCCAGTTCAACCCCACCCGAAGAATGCCTGGATTTAAATGTAGGCTCTGCCTAGACTTCTCCTCCGCCTGGGCTGGGAGATTCACAGACTCACAAGCACTTCTAACCTCTGCCTCTTCCCAGGTCTTTGCTTCTTTGAAGACCTTGTAGCAAAAGGCACTCCTGGAGAACCATTCATGGGGACAACAGCCTTTGGCTCCTGTGTGGGAAGAGAGGAACCCCAATGAGAAGATGGCCAGGAGAAGGAAGAGAAGTCAGCTCGCTCTGCAGAGAATGCATGCGTGAATGATTGAATGAATGAATGCATGCATGAATGGATGGAATGAATTCTTTATTGGCCAAGTGTGCTTTAAAACTCCAGGAATTTGTCTTGGTGCAAATACTCTCAATGGACATAAAAAGAAAAGATGCATTCATCAAGAATCGAAGGTACAACACTTAATGATAGTCATAGGGTACAAATAAGCAATCAAATCATACTAGGAAACAGTCAGCAGTCAATATAAATTGTTAACCTGATGAATTACAAACTTTTTGGATGTTAACTGAAAGTGATTTGGGTTATGGGTCTACATTTTGGATTAAAGATAAAGGTAAAGGTTCTCTTCTCACAAACGTGTTTGTCATTCCCGGCTCTAGGGAGCAGTGCTCATCTCTGTTACAAAGCCAGCGCTGTCCGAAGGCGTCTCTGTGGTCAGGACTAAACACCGAAGGAGCATGGAACACTGTTCCCTTCCCACCAAAGGGGTCCCCATTTTTCTACTTGCATTTTTTACCTGCTTTCGAACCCCTCGGCTGGCATAAGCTGGGACCAGGAATGGGAGCTCACTCCATGACGCAGCACTAGGGATTCGAACTGCCGAACTGCTGACATTTTGGGTTAGCCTTGGTTAATTTCCTGGAAATTGCATGCCTTGTGCTTATTTATCACTTCTGTTGCTCTATTGTTTAGGGAGCCATGCCAAGCCAGAAAACAATGGGTTCCTTCAACAACCAGATTAAGTTTGGGCATCCTTAGAGCTCCACTGTCAACTCTGAACCTTCCTGAGCCAGTCAGACTGAGCTACAATGATCCCCACTTTGGCTACAACCTAGCTAGACTACTGCAATGTGGTTTATATGGGGCTACCCTTGAAGGTCTCCTGAAATTGCAATTGCTGCAGAAGGCATCTGTCAAGTTATCAATCTGTGCAAAGTATGGGGATCGCATGGGCCTGTCCAGAAGGATCTCTACTGGTCTCCTGGATGCCCCAAAGATCTGGACTGTTAATGGCTCAACAGCTGATTATTTGTGGGACTGTCCCCCCTGCCACCCACCACCTAGGAGTTGCCTTTCTTCAGATGCACCTCCAGGTGCTCTTTTATGGGGCTCCCATAGAGCCTAATTCCCAGGGTAAACATGGAGAAGGCCCTGTATTTTTAATAATAAATAGATGTATCTTTTGCAGGCTTTTAATCTTTCGTTAATTGTGTGTTTCAATTGTATTATTTTAGCCTGGTTTTTGCACTGTTGCAAACAGCCCTGAGTCTTGGAGCAGAGAGATAAGGCAGGATCTAAGTTGCACAAAAAGCCAAATGGGAATAAAAGCAACTTCAGTGAGAGGACGTTGGGGGAGGAAATCTGGAAGGGTTAGGTTAGGATTAGGGTAGCAAGAGACTTTCCAAGCAGTAGACATCCTTCTGGAACTCACCATTTAAGGAGAGGACCATGACCAGCAAGCCCAGGCTCAGAAAGGAGAATTGCCCCATGGTCTTCCTTCCTTCCCTGCGGAGAGAAGCAAAGAGGGGAGAAGGGGAAGGGTGGGTGAGTGAGATGGGTGGGAAGGTCCCCAGGAATGGCCACCCCACATCCAACCTGGGACCAAGGTGCCCCATCCCCCACCCCCAGTTTCTTTGGATCCTGTTTCTGGATCCTTGTCCATCCTTGGTGGGTCACAGTGGAACCTGCATTGCTGTGTAATGGGGAGGCGGCTTCCCTGAGAAAGGTTCTCTCTTTCTATATCCCCAGTAGATCCCTCCCTCCCTCCAGCAAAATGTGTGCTGAAACCTGGATGTCATCTACAGCCATCTGCAAGAGGTCACTTCAGATGGAGAGAAAGAGACACAGAGAGAGAGAGATAGAGAGAAAGACAGAGAGAGTGAGATGGAGAGAGAGAAAGAAAGAGAGAGAAAGACACACACACACACAGAGACAGACAGACAGAGACAGGAAAACAGACAGAAATAGAGAGAGAGAGATAGACAGAGAGACACCGAGAGAGAGACACATACATACACACAGAGAGACAGAGATAGATAGATAGATAGAGAGAGAGAGACAGAGAGAGAGACAGAGAGAGAGACAGAGAGATAGACAGATAGAGATAGACAGACAGATGTGTGTATATATATATATATATATATATG
>BLBF01000243.1:130734-141270 GCA_015471245.1 Laticauda colubrina | reverse complement strand
TGTGTGTGTGTGTGTGTGTGTGTGTGCTGTTCAGCTTCCTTCGGGTATTATCCTACGTCATTGTAGTGCTTTTAAAGTTGTAGCAACGTTTCAGTAGAATCTCATCTGCCATCATCAGGCTTCTGTATGGAGTTTGTATACAAACAAACTCAATATACAAACAAACTATACTGAGTTTGTATACAACAAACATTGTTTGTATACAACAACAAACTGTTTTAAATAAATAAGACTCACCTCCAGGGAGACAAGTTCTCTGTCTTTAGCCTATTACTAGATGTCTCATGCAATAAGCTACTTCCTGGTTTTTAGATATAAAATTCCTTGTGATATAAAGCAATTTGTCTCTTTCTTCACCAACCCCCCACCAAAAAAAGAAATCCATTCCCTTGCCTTGCCTTTGCCCAGTCTATACATTCCCCCACGTGCTTTTGCATCAGATTTGCTATCCAAGGAGCCAGATGTGATCAGGGGAAACTAAGATTGCAACCAAAAGAATTAATCAGCTTTGTTAAACATATAAATTACATAACTTTGCCTGGGAATGCATGGATGAGATAGTTTGGCTAAGCAGGAGAGTTATAACATCATAAAAACTCAAGGCCAGAGGCATTGCTTGCTTTGTGTAACTCACTGTGCTCTAGGTGCAATGCTTGTGGGAGGGAGCAAAACTACAGGCTCACAAATATTGCTCAAATATTACTAAACAAAGCATGTAGGACATGCCAACTGGTTGAAATGATAACTAGATTGTGAATGCTTCTGGATGGCCTATATGTACATGTGTGTCTGTGTTTCTAACTGCTGTGTGGGTTTAAGCTGTTAATGGGAAAAGGGGGCAACACATGACAGCCAGATGTTCATGTTTGCGGGTTTTGTGGTTTGGGGGTATAAAAGACCTGGCTGAAGACAATCTCCCCATGTTCTCCTTCTGCACAGAGCAACATCATCCTGCTTCAATCTCCACTTTGTGGTTTTTAGTTGGGCTTCAACACTCCAGACAAGGACCCAGAGTAGGACTGAAGCATCCTAAGGACAGGTGAGTGCTGCTCTCCCACTTGGGAAGACATGGCAGGTGAGGACCTTGCAGAAGATCATTCCCGTATCTGTCTCTCTCCATCTGAAAGGACCTCTTTAAAGTTGCTTCAGATTCCAGAAGGGGGTCTGTGGGATGATCCCTTAGGCAGGGAGCAAGGGATCTATTGGGTGTTCTCTGGAAGAGAGAGAGAGAGAGAGAGACATAGCAGAGTCTTTCTGAGCCCCCTTGCTGATTACAGAGCAATGCAGGATCCAGTGTGACCCATGAAGAATGTTGCATGACCATGGTGAGAGAAAGGGGATCCAGCTGGGCTAGTGCAAAACTGTGGACAAACTATTGAACTCTCAGCTTGAACCTGGGTGGGACAGTCTCCCTTCTTGAGTGAGCTTTTCAAAGAGTTTAGCTACCCCTCCTTGCAATGATTAAGGGTGCAGTACTGCTGCCTACCTGCAATTTGGCAGCTCGAAACTCACTGACTCAAGGTTGACTCAGCCTTTCATCCTTCTGAGGTGGGTAAAATGAGGACCCCGATGGTTGTGGGCAACAGGTTGACTCCATAAAATTGCTTAGAGAGGGCTGTAAAGCACTGTGAAGTGGTATATAAGGCTAAGTGCTGCTGCTATTTTTGCTCTCTGCAGGAAAGGGAGGAAAACCATGGGGCAATTTTCCTTTGTGAGTCTCAGTTTGCTGGTTGTAGCCATCTCCCTAAGTGGTGAGTCCAAGCAAGGTCTCTCATGTTTGTAGAGGCATTTGAATACAACTAAAATTCACAATCATGAACATAATTTATAGTTAAAGGCTTGGCAAAATATACATGCATTTATCATTAAAAGTTTAGTGCTTCCCACTCCTTGCATTGGAGTGATCCCATCAATAATCTCTCTTGAGCAGTTACAGATCATCCAAAGGTCAGTGCAGATCTTCCAAAACTAAACCACATGATTCCCATATTTTGCCCCAGTCAACAGCCCGGTTCTTGAAGAAATCCATTTTCTGGCTTAGCACATTTACACAATTCACTGAATTCACCAACCAAAGCAGAAAGATTCACCCAAGACTTTCAGCATCCAGAAAATTAACCTAAGCTAACCCTAAATTTCTTTGAAAGGATAGATAGTGAAGCTGATGTTCAAATACTTTGGTCATCAAATGAGAAGAGAGGACTCCTTAGAGAAGACCCTGATGTTGGGAAAGTTGGAAGGCAAAAAGAGAAGGGGACAGAAGATGGTTAGATAATGCCATCAATGCAATGAACACATGTTTGTATTAAGTCAGGTGTAGTGGATGACAGGGGGAATGACATGCTATTGTCCATCAGGTTGTGAAGAGTTAGACATGACATAGCCACTGATCAACAACAACCATGTTTGGAAAATTTGCAAATACAACCCAACAATTTATTGTCATCAAAGATGTTTGCAACCCAACAGGTTAAGAATTTTCTGCAGACCCAGCTGTCTCCTCTTCCTTCTCCTCTTTTCCTCCTGGCCATCTTCTCATAGAGCTTCTTCTCTTCACACACAGGAGTGAGAGGCTGTTGTCCCAATGACTGGCTGTCCATGAATGGGTTTTGCTACAAGGTCAATGATGAGCTCAAGACCTGGAATGACGCAGAGGTTAGAAGTGCTGTGTGTCTGTGAATTTCCTCACCCAGGCATGGGAGAAATCTAGCCAGAGCCTTGCATAGCTCCCTAGTACACTCTGGCTGGGACAAAGTGGAAGGCCACAAGGGTAGGTGCATGAAAAGGTAGCAAAGAACATGATTCCAGAACAATCTGAAATGCAAGGATTCTAGATGATATACCGGTTTAGGCTTTCATGAACAGTATCTGTTGGGCAATGTCGAACTTCAGGGTTGAGTTGACTGTGTTGTAGACAAGAGATTTCCTGATGTCTGTCTGACAACTCTGACTGGCATCCTCAGTCTTCCTTGCCTCTGAAGTAATGGGGATCTCAGATTTTAAACAATGAATCATGAATTTTTAAGTAAGGAACTGTTCAACAGCTGCACACTCTAGGAAAAGCATCCTTTTTTATTTATTTTTTATTATGCAATTTTCTTTATTATATATACAATTGCCACACCCACAATGGCAGTGCAATCTCTTTAAAATACAGATAATAAACCTTATATGCACAATATTTGTAACCATTATTCTCAAAGTCTATTCACCATGAGCTTGACTCATGTTTGTTACATATTTTCCATTATTTAATTAAACCCTGCTCAGTTTTGTCAATAATTAGTTAATAATATCAAACCAAGTGCTTATTGACCTTCATATGTGGCAACCTGATGCTTGCTATATCATTATTGGAAAACCTTGAATTATGTTTTCTCCTTAAAGGTTGCTTTAAGAGCTAAATACAAATTGTTATTTTTAAATGAGTGATATGTAAGGAAAATTAATACAAGCTGAAAATGGTGCAATATTATGGCTGCTCAGTTAAATAGCAGACATGCAGCTTCCACAAATACTTTCTACCAGTATCACAACAAGCTAAGATGTAACTACATTTGCTCTGAAAAATTAGACATGCACTTCCTTTACATGATGTTGCTTTAAATACACACTAATACTTTAAAAAAATAATAACATCAAACCTTATAAACATCACACTTTTATTTTTTTAGTATTTATTTGATTTGTCAATCGCTTACAAGATACAGGTCTAAGAATAAACATAGTTTTGAATACATGAGAAAGATTCTTATAAGAAAAATAAAAAGAAACAATAGGACAGGGACGGTAGGCACGCTGGTGCGCTTATGCGCACCCCCTACAGACCTCTTAGGAAGGGGGTGAGGTCAATAGGAGACAGTCTAAGGTTAAAGTTTTTGGGGTTTGTTTTGTTCCTTCTCTGATGAATAAATGCCTTTCTCTGTTATTGCTTTTCCCAGATGTTCTGCAGGAAATCCAAGCCAGGCTGCCATCTTGCCTCCATCCAGAGCAAGACAGAGTCAGTTGACTTGGCTGAATATGTCTCTGGCTGTATCAAAACTGATGGAAATGTCTGGATTGGACTGAATTATGCAGACAAGGTAAGTTTTTTTGTATTCATCAAGGAATTGCATAGCTACTGTCCAGCTAAAGTAGGAGAGGCATTCACCAAATTTAACCCTGGCTAGTTGTTCCAGGTCAACTAAGGTTAATTGGCTAGATGGAGAAAGAGAGGGGAGAGGGTTCTATGTGACCTGCCCCTTGAAACCTGCCGTCTTTTCTCTCTCTGCCCTGGGCCCTTTATTGCCAGTGCCCCTTCCAAGGTTATCATGGCTTCCTTTTCATTACAGAAACATGTCTGGGAGTGGACAGACAGGTCCCCCACTGACTACCTGGCTTGGAGCCCAGGGGAGCCCAACAACCAGCAGAAGAATGAGTATTGCGTTGAGCTCATAGCCAAGACAGGTAAGCCAAGGTGGAGGGGATGCATTGTAGTTGGACTTTCAACAAGGACTTATTTCATCCAATTTGAAATACCCAATGGGCAACTGATGGCCTTTCTTGATCCCTTGGTTTCTAGGTTCTCACAGCCCAACCCTCTATACAGCTAAGGGATCACAAAACACTCATGGGATAAACAAACTCACCATTTCTTCAAATGCCCAATTTTAATTATTGCAGCACCATAATTAAACCAGCCATCTCCATCTTAACCTACTTCTAGAAGGTCATTATTGTCACAAGAGATTTACCTTTTTGTTGTTTTGTTCCTTGCTTAAATATATGTCAAACTTCTTCCCCTATGAGTGGGACGAATCTCAGCCCACTTAGGGCATTTACAGAAAAGAACAATTAATACACGTCCAGTCTAATTGTACACCAATCACAAGAACAGCTTAAAACTCCAGATGAAAACTATCAAAAGCAAAAGAAACAAAAGATAACCGTAAGAATGTAGCTCAGATATAAAACAGACTCTTCTCTGTTGTTTAGATTTGATGGCATCAAACACAAATTTAAGAACGAGCCCTGCAAAAATAATTCAGTCATTTCTCTGAAAGCTGAATCTGAGTTCTGGGGAAGCCCCTGGGGGTCTTGAGGAAGAAAACCCTCCTCCTGACCTCAATTTCCCTCCCCCAATTCCATGCAAGTGGAAATTCTCCAACTGAAGCATCAACCCACCCTCGTTGTGGCAATTCAAAAAATGTCCACTGAAGATCAGATGCAGGAGAAATTCAGGAGACGATTGGCTTTCCTTGCCCTCCCCAAACATCACCACCAGCTGATTTGCTAGAGGCGGGCACAAGGCCAGGGATGAGGAGGAGGCGTGGTTTGAGAGATGGCTAGACCAATCACAGTGGTTATGCATCCAAACGTACTCAAGATAGTTGAAGAGTGAAGTCCAGGTTGGGAGTGGAGAACAGGAGGTACAACAAGATGAGGTCCAGGTCAACTCGGACCTTTGGACCATCATTTCTGCCTATTCTGATACTTTTAGATTGCATTTCATTCAAGGGAACTCTACCCTCCATACAGGGGTGGGATTCAGCCGGTACAGACTGGTTCGGGCAAACCAGTAGTTACGGCGATGAGTTGGTCCTGCCCACCTGCCCCTGCAATATTCTGTCCTATATTTCCTTTGTTTGAAGCCCAGCTGATTTGGTGCAGCAGCCTCGGCTGTTTTTACTCACTGGGGCTGCAGTAAAAGGGAAGTTTTCTTGCTATTTTCAAATGCTTCATGGGCACTCATTGAACCGGTTGTTACTGTCAACTCATAAAACATTTTGTAGAGATGTTTTATAGTTGACAATAGAAAGAAGAGGGGAGTTTCAAAGAGCAGGCAGCAGTTTGGAATTGAAAGTACATTCCATTGATATATTCTTCAGAGACTGATTAGATGACTGAAGCTTCTGTCATGCAAAAATCTAATTGGAGAACATGATTGATGACTCTTGGCTATGGACATTTTTTGTTAGATGATACACCCAGAGGGGTAGGGGGAAAAGCAGGATCAAGGGTGACAGTGAATTACGTATCTCAGAGTTGGCTACACCCAGGTTAGTGCCGGACGTAGAATGTTACCTTCAAATAAATCCTCTTTAGTTTTGAGAGTGTGGCTCAAGGCTCATGATTTAATTGGAGTAATTGCTGGAATTCTGACAGTTACACTGATTGAATCCCACCACTGCCTCCATATATCTGGGCATTTTTTGAGCAAGTTCTGTGTTTGTTCAGCTAGTTAACCTATATTGATCTTACACTCCTCAGAAACATTTGAATAACTCTTTCCTTCTGAGCTTTGCAGTGAAGTAGAGAAGGTGCAGGAAGGGTTACCAGCCTCTGTTGCATCTATGCTCCAAGCAAACTCCCATGCTGAGGAGTCAGGACAATCCCAGCCAGCTTTGGCACATTTTGGCCAGCATGCTAGAAGTGCAGCCATGGCACACTGAAGCTTAAGAGCTGTGGTTAGAAGGCAGCACTGCAGGCTAACTCACTGTTCACTGCCAGGAGTTCGATCCTGACTGGCTCAAGGTTGACTCAGCCTTCTGTCCTTCCAAGGTCGGTAAAATGAGGACCCAGATTATTGGAGGGCAACAGGCTGGCTATGTAAACTACTTAGAGAGGGCTGTGAAACACTATGAAGCAGTAGATAAGTCTTAAGTGCTATTGCTCTTCTGGGCAAGCTACAATGTCTAATCGAGGGACCTCTTTGCAAGCCAATATATTGGTGCCCACACCCACCATCCAGGGATGCTGTTTGGATTTTACACACACACACACACACACACACACAAAAGGAGAAATTAGCAGCTTTAACAGTGAAATCAAGACTCTACCCAGTTTTTGTATGTCAAAGAGAGGGGCCAGAAAAGCTCTTTGATGCCCTCTTGTAGTGGAGCAGAGCTTGACAGGAAAGTTCTGGTTGCTTTGGCTTGACTTGATGGCTATGTAGGTCCATTTTAGCACATGAAGTTCTCCACCTGTAGCTAAAAAAGAGGGGGGAGCCATTGGACTCAACCAACCCTTGGAACAGAGGTTGCCTTCGGAAAGTGTGGGAGCTTCATCCCTGGAGGCTTTCAAGAAGAGATTGGACTCCCATCTGTCAGAAATGGTGTAGGGTCTCACACTTGGGCAGCGGGTTGGATTAGATGACCTATAAGGTCCCTTCCAGCTCTGTTAATCTAATCTGATCTAAAAATACTCTTCTGGGATTCTGAGGGAGTAACTACAAAACTTTCTCTTTTTCTGCCCAGGTTATATGTTCTGGAATGATCAACCTTGCAGCAACTTGCATGCTTTCATCTGCCAGTGCAAATACTAGTGCCAGTTGCTCCTTCCATGCTCCAGGGTGAGAGAAACCCCTGGTGAAGCCTGGAAAAGCCCTGAAGCCCTGCCGAAATCTCTCTTTTCCACCCTTTTGCTTACTTCCTGTAGCTTGGATCTGATTGTGCTGTTTCTGGTGGGCCAGAAGGTCAAATAAATTCTGTCTTGCATGACTTGCCTTTTTCATTTTGGATTCCTGAGAAGTTCAAAGCCTTTGTTGTCATTGTACATCATGTGTACAATGAAATTGGTTTAGCCTCTAATGGTGCAATCCCTACACGAATACAAGACAACATGAATAATATAAAGAATAATCCTGATACAAGTACCGTGTTTCCCTGAAATAAAACCCTGTCTTATGTTTTTTTTTGCCACCAAAAAAGGTACCGGGTCTTATTTTTGGGGGAAAGTCCTCCACTGACTAACCTCGCTTGTGTGCATCACCCCCAGCCTCCTTTTCACGATCAGAGGCCTTCAGGGACGACTTCTGCGGCTGGCCAGGCTTTCCTGAGGCCCCTGCAGCCTTCAGGATCGATCCGGAGGCCTTCAGGAAAGCCTGGCCAGCCTTGCCGGCTGCAGAAGAAATGGACCGCAAGGCAGGTGTCGGGGTGTGCGAGGCCTGGCTACACCTGTCCAAAGGGAAGTAGTAGGGCAGCTCCACCCCTCCCATCCCCACCCTAGCTTAATTTTACCTATGCACCCTGGAGTGGGTGGGATCTTAATTAGGGCTTATTTTGGAGGTAGGGCTTATATTGGGTGCACGTGTAAAAATCAAGCTAGAACTTACTTTCAGGATAGTCGTATTTTCGGGGAAACGGTTGTTAGGAAAAAAACTAGTCATGCATTTCCATATGTACATCATATTCTGTGCAACATATATATTACTCTGGTGTATGATCTTATATCATGGTATATACATATTAGACATTACATTGGTACCAGTGAAATTTGTCATGTTAATCTGTTTGTGGTGCTATATTGTCTTTAGGAGTCTGGCAGCCCTGGGGTGGAAGCTGTTTTTAAATCTGTTTGTCCAGCTGGCTATACTTCCGTGTCTTCTGCTCAATGTTAAAAGTTGAAAGAGACACTGGCCAGGGTGTGAATCATCCCTAAGTATCTTCCTTACTCGAGACTTTTTCATGGCAAGCCTTGGCATTAAGGCGGGGAGGCAGAGGGTGTTTCTTCAGAAAGACCATCCATTGATGCTTTGATGCTTTCTTGCATGCCCTCCTCATTTTAACTGGAGGGTTGAGAATCTGATGGGCCTCAGCACCATTTTCTGCTCTTACAAAGCTAGTTTAGATGGGAAGCTGGGTTGATGTTCACCCTTGGGCTACCCTGCCTGGAATGCATACACTCCAGAGGTGTTCTTCAGCCGGTTCTGACCAGTTTTGGAGAATCGGTACGGGAAATGTTGAGTAGTTGGGAGAACTGGCCAATGCCTCCCCTGACTGGCCCCGCCAACCCCATCTCTTCTCTGTCTCCCATTGAGTCCCAGCTGATCGGCTGGGTCTCTTTTGGTTGACCTGCACAGGAGAACGGGGCTGGAAAGCAGGTTACTGGGGAGGGGAGGGAAGGGGGATTTTGCAGTATATCCTTCCCCTGCCATGCCCACCAAGCCATGCGCACAGAACTGAATCCCACCACTGATACACTCACAACATCCTTTGCTCAGCTGTCAGGGTTTCAAGTAGTACACCCTTCGCAAACCGAACTCCGAGGGAAGTAGACTCCTGAAAGAACCATTTTATTAGGAGATATCATCTTGGCATGAAGTGTTGGAAAGCTGGCGAATCTGAAGATTCCTGTGCTTTCCACCTCATGAAAAGTGAAAGCTTCCCTTTCCCCCCAAACATTAAATCACATGGTCCAATCTAGGTACAGGATGGTTGCCTGGTTACTCCTTTCCTCCTCCTCTAGCCAGCCAGCTGCTGAAATGTCATTGACTCAGGAGAGAGCTATTTTGCTTTGGCTACAAAATCCCATTTATCTCTGCCCCGCCTTCAGTGCTAAGCTGTGTCAAGCCTGAAGCCATGTGAAAAGAATTACCAACAGGGAAAAAGAAAAAAACTATAGAAAAGAAAATGGCCAGGTCAGCTTCAGGGTTGACATCAGTGGTGGCATTCAAGCATCACTTTGGAAGTCATATTAGCACCAGAAGCTTCCATGTTGCCACATTCTTGAGCGTGGGAAGTTGGGAGGGGGGAATGTCATGGAGCGTATGTGATTAGACATAATAGCATTCTTCTTTAAAGTCAAAAGTCATGTTTTTCCTGCACCTTGCTGAGAAGTAGTAGGAGGGCTGTCTCAAGTTGGAATGGATGGTGATTGGGGCATGTGATGGAATGATGGGTGCAGTGGGTGGATTTGTATTTTTTTACTTATTGGAGGGAAACCCAGAACTTTCAGATTCAGATTTTACCAGATGTGTCAATATACCTTCTCTAATAAAAGGAAATGTTGATAAAACACTTGTCTTGGAGTTTTTAATTGGAGTTGGGTTTTTCTGGAACATTGACATCAAAACATTTTACTACCATTTCTATGGGCGTGGATTGGTGGGCGTGGCAGGGGAAGGAT
This sequence comes from Laticauda colubrina, assembly GCA_015471245.1. Classification (NCBI taxonomy): domain Eukaryota; kingdom Metazoa; phylum Chordata; class Lepidosauria; order Squamata; family Elapidae; genus Laticauda; species Laticauda colubrina. Next base: position 131,385 of record BLBF01000243.1, on the reverse strand, counting down.
ACTATAAAATCCCCCTTCCCTCCCCTCCCCACTAACCTGCTTTCCAGCTCCGTTCTCCTATGCAGGGCAACCAAAGGAGACCCAGCGGATCAACTGGGACTCAATGGGAGGGAGAGAAGAGATGGGGTTGTCCCATCACCACTGATGAGTCAGCCCAGCAGGACTTCACAGGGTTGAAGTTGGAGTCGAGCTGGTCATATCATTTAAGGGTTGTTAAGAGTGGACTCTTCAATGACCATCTCAGAATTCATCCATGTAAAAAAAAAAAGTCATGTCAGCTGCTGCTCCATTCAAAATCCAAGAAAGAAATACTTAGACTCCTTTAGTCAGAGAAAAGAGATCTTTTACTGGAAGTCAAGTGGTAGCAACAAAATAATTCTGAATCTGAGAAAATAGGTGCATAAATCACATATACAAAGTAATGGCAACGTTCCCACCCCTAAAAGTTCGACTGGTTCATCCAATTAAAAGTTGTGTATTTCATCATGTGGGCATCTCCAAGTGGTGATGAGGCCTCTGTCCATTGGCCTTGACATAGTTTGATAAAGGATTGCAGCTGTGCATAGCATAGGATAGAAACCTAAGCAAGAATGTACTCCCCCCCCCAGCTTATACAGTTCTGATTTGTAACACCTCCAGCTCACTTCCCAT
>BLBF01000243.1:92905-103055 GCA_015471245.1 Laticauda colubrina | reverse complement strand
AGAAAGAAAGAAAGAAAGAAAGAAAGAAAGAAAGAAAGAAAGAAAGAAAAGGAAAAAAAGAAGGGGTACTAGTGTAATGGAACTGCTGGGGAATATTAATTCAGACTTGGAAGCCTCAATAAAAACTCCATACACCCATGGTGTATACAAAAAACTTGTAAAATAAATTTATGATGATGACAAAGACGACCAGACAAAAGCATTTGAAGAATGGTTGTAGGAACTGGGCATGACTAGTCTAGAGAAAAGAAGGACTAGGGGTGACATGATAGCAGCATTCCAGTACTTGAGGGGCTGCCCCAAAGAAGAGGGGGTCAAATTATTCTCCAAAGCCCCTGAAGGCAAGACAAGAAGCAATGGATGGAAACTAATCAAGGAGAGAAGCAACTGGAACTAAGGAGAAATTTTCTAACAGTGAGGACAATCAACCAGTGGAATTCCTTGCCACCAGAAGTTGTGGTTCTTCATCACTGGAGGGTTTTAAGAGAAGACTGGACAGCTATTTGTCTGAAATGGTTTCTTTGAAAATGGTCTCCTGCTTGAGGAGGAGGCTGGACTAGAAGATCTCCAAAGTCCCTTCCAGCTCTATTCTATTCTGATTCCTGTTGGAGGATCCTTAAAGAAAAAAAAAATCCTTAGAAACAGTGCAAACGAATTGATGAACATTAAAATTTCCAGTTTAATTACCTGTTGATGCCAAAGTGGATTTTTCTGATTTCTCATTCATCTCTGTTCGCTGTCAACGTAAGGAAGGAGAGTGAAAAAAACCCAACAACTTTCCCTTTCACTTTCATTCGCTGCTTCCGAATCTTCTTTGGGAGCGATATATCTTTTTAAAAAAAATTAAGTTCCAGGATACCTTAGTTGTTGCTTCTTATCCTGGTCAGCCAAAAACTTTCACTTCAACACTTTCTTCCTTCTGCACTTTCTTTTCTGGATGAGGGCTTCTCTGAGGCAGCCATTTCTGACCGCCGCTCTACTGCCTTTGGGAAAGGGAGTTTAGCCAGCTGGGGAGGAAAGATGCGGCTTTCCTTGACCCTGCTGGGGTCTCCCCTGTCTTCGCCACCTCTATGGGGTGGCTTAGTCCTGAAGCCAGCTGGCTCGGGGCACTCCAGCGGCGAGCGCAGGCAGAAATTGTGCACGATCGCAGATTTCTGCCTGCAGCCGAAGCCCTGCAAACTGGAACTGGAAAGCTTCTATGCAAGTCCACCACATATGGTAATATGTTCCCAATGTTTGGTGACACTTCCAGCATTTGGTTGATTTATCTTTAAACATCTTAGCTAATTTTGCTGCTGCAAAGTGCCATCTATAAAACATCTTATACAAGTTTTTATATGCTGTCGATATTGTTAATTAAAAATTCCTATCCTATTGCTTCTGCCATTTATCTAGTTCTATAGCATATCCAAAAAAATTTGCCCATGCTATCATTATTTCTTTAACTTCTTCTTCTAATTTAAGACCTAATTAAAAAAAACAATATAATCTTTTAATTGGCTTATTTTCCATTTCTGTTGATATTTTATCCATTCTGTCATCTCCTTATAAATCCCTTCAGCTTTAATATCTTTTTCATATTTTGATTGTGTTTGCGTATATAACCAATGCATTTCCAACCCTTGTTCATTCAATTCTTGTTTTGTTTTGAGCTCACCCTTTTCATTTAAAATATCTTTATATCTGGCAATGATTCCCATTTTTAAGACATTTGGATGTACAACTGCTTCCATTGTTGACAACCGGACTGGTATCTTCATATAGTGTTCTTCTCTAGGATTTTTTTCCATGCTCATAACAATGCATTCCTGACCATGTGCCTTTGCAACCTCTTTTTCAATTCCTTTGCTTGTCTAATTTTGCTTTGCTACCAACTTGGAATAATTATTTTCCCTTTCGGTCTCCAAATTTCATCATTTGCAGCTTGCGTTTCTTCCCCTTGTCTTATTCCCACTGCGTCTTTCTGCAGCCATGCTGCAGCTGCAAATATCATGCAAGACGTTACAGGAAATGTAATCATTTCTTTTTTTGTCTGGGTTGAAGTGCAGGCTGCTGAGCCATTCCAATGCTAGTCCATTTCCTGAACATGCTTGAATCATGACAATTGTCAAAGTTCCTGTGGTTTGGAATGAGATCCAGACTAGCATGAATTAATGGCCTTGCTTAATCTCTATGGGATCATCATCTATGCGATCCTCAGAAAGCAAGTGATCCAACAATAAAAGACATTGGTGACATGTGAGACTTGAGAAATAGAAAACATGGATTCTAAATAACATTTCACAAATAACAAATTTATGGGTTACATGACTCTTATCATATGACTATTGTTAAGTGTTGTACCTTCTGATTCTTGACTCTTGATGAATGTATCTTTTCTTTGATGTGCACTGAGAGCATTTGCACCAAGACAAATTCCTTGTGTATCCATTCACTCTTGGCCAATAAAGAATTCTATTCTATCTATCTATCTTTCCCAGATGGGCTTGTATCTAGTTACACCTACTGGAAACTAAGTCATAATTCGGCAAAAATAATTTTTAGTCCCAACAATGCAAGGGTAAGGCACTCTCTCTGTGGTGTCATCTACATAGTAGTTCTGTACTTTAGGACCTATTGAGTGTGTGGTGTAAACAGTTTGATAGATTATGTCAATGAGGACTCTCAATTGTTGATAGAGCATACAAGTTTGATTTTTTTTTTTTTTTGCCCAACAAGGTTAAATCCAGACCCAACTTATACCTCTGAACTCCATGTTTCTTCATGTTCTAAAGTTTTTAGCTTGCATTTCATTCAAGGGAATAACACGTTACATGTCCCTGGGCTCCTTAGAGCAAATCCGATAGTTCTTCAACAGCTAAATCTTCCAGATGTTATACTGATGTTGCACTCTGCAGAAAATATAAAAAAAAACATTTTTATAACATGCTTTGCAGTAAAATAGAGAAGGTGCATCCATATCACAAGCAGAGTTCCATGTTGAGAGTCAGGGCAGTCCTAGCCAGCTCTGGCACATTTCAGCCAGGGTACCACAACTGCAACCACCGCCTGCTCACACCCTTCTGTGCAAACTAGATGATTTGACTGAGGGGCCTCTTTGCAAGCCAATACCCTGGTTCCCACACTCATCACTCAGGGGTGTCTTTAGGTTGAGGTAAAGGTTCCCCTCACACATACGTGCTAGTCATTTCTGGCTCTAGGGGGCAGTGCTTATCTCCATTACAAAGCCAAAGCCAATGCTATCCCAAGACATCTCCATGATCATGTGGCCGGCATGACTAAATGCCTTCAAAGGCACATGGAACACTGTTCCCTTCCCACCAAAGTGGTCCCTATTTTTCTACTTGCATTTTTTATGTGCTTTTGAACTGCTGGGTTGGCAGAAGCTGGGACAAGTAACAGGAGCTCACTCCATTATACGGTGCTAGGGATTCGAACTGCTGAACTGCTGACCTTTCTGATCAACAAGCTCAGTGTCTTAGCCACTGAGCCCACTGCGTCCCTTGTGAGGGATGTCCTTAGTGCATGGTTAAAAAGAAGAAAGCAGCCATGACATCCCAATCAAAGCTCCATTCAGTGTTTGCGTGCAAAAAAGGTTCTTTGCTTGCCTTCCAGTGGCCAAGCCAAGCTTGACAGGTAAGATTTGGCTTCAATGACCTGACTTGGCAGCCAGGGATTGACTTCTGCAACCAGGACTGGGTGTTATGGCAAGATGAACCCCATGTCCCCTCCTGCTGTACCTTTTAGGGATGTGTGTAAGTCCATGTTTAAAAATCGATTTTGTCTACATAAGTTTGCTGAATGTATTTGCCCTCTTTCCATGTCAATGCTTAGCTTCTGTTTGAGAGCAATCATCCCAGTTGGTAGAAGGGTTCAAGCCTGGAATTTAAATTTATTTATTTGTATACATTTTTCTGCACCCAATCTGAGAACATGTAGGGCAGAGAAAAGGCAGCAGCAGCAGCGAAGGTCAACCCAACTGCTCGTGAGGAGGCAGCCTCATCCCTCTTGGTGGGCTGCACCAGAGGCTGGCTATTTAGCAACACAGATAGATGGAGGTGATGTTGGGGACAATGTGTTTGTTTCATAGCTGCCCATTTCCTGGTTGTTGTGTGTTCTGTATATAGAATAGTAGACTCCTAACACAGGATTCTGATTGGCTAAAAAGCCTGAATGGGGATTGGTCCAATAGGAACCAATCCAAGAAACCGCTCAAAAGGCGGCAAAACTAAATACCTGTCATTGGCTACAAGCCGGCAGGCAAATCCCTATAAAAAGGCTGCCGCGGCTTGAGCCAATGTTCCGTTTTTCCACTGCTGTATATAATAAAGACTTTGTTGTTGGAACCCGGTCTACCTCGCATTTTTCCGGACAGAACACTGGCGACGAGGATGGGATCGTCCTAAACGCGAGACTGAGCATGCAGCAACAAATAAAACTAGACAAAGAACTATGGCAAGAAATAACGCGCCGCCCGCACCCTTCAATCCCAATGAAGAGGATTGGGAATCCTACGTAGACCGTTTCCAGATGTATTTGGAAAGTAACGAGATGGAAGAGATCTCAGACCAGCGTAAGAGAGCTGTTTTCTTGACACACTGCGGGCCCACAATCTTCAAGATGGCCAAGGCTTTGGCGAAGCCCCGAGATGTGAAGCAATTGACTTGGCCAGAACTCCAAAGAATACTAAAGGCTCACTACGCACCGGTGGTATCAAACCTCATAAAGTGGCACGAGTTCTACCGAAGAGATCAGAAAGAAGGCGAGACCATCGCTGACTTTGTAGCAGCCCTCCGACAAATAGGGGGAGCGTGCGAATTACTAAATTTAGATGAGGCGATGCGGGATCGAGTAATACTGAGTTTAAGAGACTCTAATATACAGAGCAAACTGCTAAATAAACCCAACATAACTGTAGCCGAAGCCATCGCCAAAGCCACAGCCGCTGAAGCCGCGAAAAAATCGGCGGTCAAAATGAAACAGATGAACACGAACAATGACGAAACGAGCCTGGACAGAGGGAAGAAACAATTCCCCACCACCACTCACCACGAGGATATTGACGAGACGTCAGAATCTGGGGAGGAAGATGACGAAGTCCACCGCCTATATGCCAACAAGAAAGGGCACGAAAAAAAGAATTGGCGGGAATGCGCCGGCTGCGGAGGGAACCATCCTTGGGCCAATTGCAGATTTCTCGATGCCATTTGCAGGGCTTGCAAGAAAAGAGGGAATATCGAGAAAGTCTGCAGGAACAAAAAAAAATACAGCCCAAACAGACGCAGCAACTCCCCCGCAGAAACTGAGCCAAAACAAATTGAGAGAAAGTGGCAGCGGAACAAGCGAGCCACTAACCGAGAGAAAGCACATCAGACTTTCACTATTGGAAGCGCTCAGACGGAAAGCGGGAAGAAAGTAAAAATAATCGTAAAAATAGAAGGCAGCCCCTGCGAAATGGAGGTAGACTCTGGGTCTTTTCTATCAATGGTATCATGGGACACCATCAAACAACTAGTCCCAGATATCAAACTCAAAGAACTCCAGAGACAAAAATTAACCCTGAAGGACTACCAAGGAAACCGAATTCCTGTGGTAGGCCTAGGACATTTCCGAGTCGCCTACAAACAACATGTCGAAGTACTACCATTGACAATAGTCGACCGAGACCAACCAAGCCTCCTGGGCATCGAATAGTTCGCACCATTGGGCATCGGGATGACCGGAGTAGACCGGGTGGCTGCAACCGACTGGGAAGAAAGCCTGATCCAAGAGTTCCAGGATGTTTTAGATGGCTCCCTAGGCAGGTATCGGGGGACCCCAATTTCCTTTAGTCTAGACTCCCAGGTAGCCCCTAGAAGACTAAAGGCCAGACGAGTTCCTTTTGCTCTGAAAGCAAAAATAGAGGAACAACTAAATAAATTAATAGACCAAGGGGTTTTAGAACCTGTGGACCATGTTAAGTGGGAAACGCTGATCGTAACACCAATTAAACCAGACGGGTTGGTTCGAATTTGTGGTGACTACAAGGCTACCCTGAACCACGCATTGCAACAAAGCACATACCCGGTGCCAGTCATACAACACTTATTACATTCTCTTGGGGGAGGAAAAGTTTTCGCTAAACTAGATCTAGCTCAAGCTTACCAATAGCTCCCAGTAGACCCATTAATGGCTGAAGCACAAACTATAGTGACCCACAAAGGGGCATTCAAGTGCAACAGACTCCAATTTGGAGTGAGTGTAGCCCCAGGCGTTTTCCAGAGCCTCATGGAATGCCTATTAAATGGTATAAAAGGGGTCGTACCATATTTCGATGATGTCCTAATTTCGGCCAAAGATGCGATCCAACTAAAAAAAAGATTAAAAGACGTACTAACTAAATTCAGAGAATCTGGCCTAAAAGTAAAAAAAGAAAAATTCTGTTTAATGACTGATCGCGTCGAATTCCTGGGCTACTTAATAGACGGAGAGGGTATACACCCTACTGACAAAAAAGTCAAAGCTATTAAAGACGCACCAGAACCAAGGAACAAAACTGAACTACAGGCATTTTTGGGACTAATAAATTTTTATAACGTGTTCCTACCCCACAAAGCGACAATAGCGGAACCATTACACAGATTACTGGATAAAAAAACAATTTGGACTTGGGGTTATAGAGAAAAGAAAGCCTTCCAAAAAATAAAAAACTTATAAACATCAAACACCGTTCTTATCCAGTTTAGTAACACACTTCCATTGACGGTGACCTGCGACGCCTCACCATTTGGAGTCGGTGCCATCCTGAGCCACCAATTGCCAGATGGGAGAGAGGCACCCGTCACATACTATTCAAAGACTCTGTCTAAAACCGAGCGTAATTATAGCCAATTGGACAGAGAGGCCCTGGCAATTGTCGCCGGAGTGAAACGCTTCCACGAATATCTATATGGAAGAACATTTTTGATTGTAATGGACCATAAACCGCTACTGGGAATTTTGGCGGGAAACAAGCCGACACCGAACATTTTGTCCCCGCAAATAACTAGATGGTCAGAATTCCTAGCAGCCTACTCGTATACTCTGCCACATCACCCCGGGAAACAAATTTCCCATGTAGACGCGTTGAGCAGAGCACCCTTACCGAATATAGAGAAGACCTGGCGCCGATGATGAACACCTTGCAGATAGAGACTTGCCCCGATCTACCCATATCTGCAAATGATGTTGCCAGAGCCACTGCAAAAGACCCATTGACTGCCTGTATACTGAACTGGGTAGGTAAAGGCTGGCCGGAAAATAAAAAAACTGAGAACTTTAAACCTTTCCGGACCAGACAAACTGAACTCTCAATTCAAAAGGGTTGTTTGTTGTGGGGTGATCGGGTAATTATTCCCTCCAAATTACAAACTAAGGTACTGGGTATGCTTCATGAAGGCCACCCTGGAATTGTTAAAATGAAAAGCCTTGCTAGAAGCTATATCTGGTGGCCGGGTATAGACAGGGACATCGAAAACTGGGTAAATTCTTGCAACAAATGCCAAAGAACCAGACCTTCCCCACCAAAAGCACCCATTAGGGACTGGGAAACCCCACGGGGCCCCTGGTCACGAATTCACATTGACTTTGCAGGTCCCACAAAGGAGCATACTTTCCTAATTGTCATAGATGCATACTCGAATTGGCTGGAGGTTAAAATTATGCCATCTACGACAAGAGAAACCGTTATTAAACAACTTGGCAAACTTTTCACAACCCATGGCCTGCCGGACGTCCTAGTGTCCAACAACGGGCCACAATTAACAAGTATCCAATTCGAACAATACCTAGCCTCCCTAGGTATTAGACATGCCCTGACCGCGCCGGCCCACCCGGCTGCAAACGGTAGGGCAGAGAGAATGGTCAGGTTTACCAAAGAAGGGTTAGAAAAAATGGACATTGGGGATGTCCAAGAAAAAATAAATCGCCTACTCACCCTCCAGCATATTACACAGGGCACAATAACAAACAAAAGCCTGGCTGAATTACTAATGGGGAGAAAACTGAGGTCACATCTAGACAGATTGCACCCAAACTATATGCCAGAAAACCCCCCCGACTCCTCCACCCATTTGAGGACATTTGAAATAGGCGACCTAGTCTATGCAAGAAATTTTACCGGGGACCCATTATGGTTTCCAGGTACAATAACTCAAATTATAGGCCCCCGGTCCTACCGACTAACCATAGATGACGGCAGAGAATGGAAGCGGCACATAGACCAGCTTCGGTCCCGAAACATAGAAAGAAGTACAAACACACAGCCACAAATATTAAAAAACGACGAAGATCAAACCAGGGAGGGGGGGGAAATACAAGAAAATAATAAAGAACCATTTAAATTAAACACAGAATATGATAACAAACAAAAAGAGCAAAAAAGAGACTTACAGTTAGAAGAAAGTTGCGAGAAAAGTCCACTCGAAGGGGCCAGATAGGCCAGCTCGACCTGCCCGGAGAAACCAGGAGGGAGCGGCAAAACCGCCGGCCTAAGAAACTCAGGCGGCAGTAAAATGGCTGACTCACCCTTCCAGGTGGTTCCATGGAGAAGGATCGGAGAGACAGCAACCCCATCCGAACCGGTAAAAGTCTTCAGCAGGAATGAACCGCGCAAGTCCAGTCGAGTCAAAAGAAGCCCCACCTACCTGCACGACTACGTCACCATGTAGGACTAAACCAAGAGGGGAGGGGTGTTCTGTATATAGAATAGTAGACTCCTAACACAGGATTCTGATTGGCTAAAAAGCCTGAATGGGGATTGGTTCAATAGGAACCAATCCAAGAAACCACTCAAAAGGCGGCAAAACTAAATAACTGTCATTGGCTACAAGCCGGCAGGCAAATCCCTATAAAAAGGCTGCCGCGGCTTGAGCCAATGTTCCGTTTTTCCACTGCTGTATATAATAAAGACTTTGTTGTTGGAACCCGGTCTACCTCGCGTTTTTCCGGATGGAACATTGTGATTCCTGCCTTGCCTTGGATTAACACAATGTGCCTTGAATTTGGATCATGCCTTGTGAACTCTGGAGCTTTCTTGCCTCATGTGAACCCTCTTGTGTTGTGGATTTAATTTTGTCTGGTGGGGTTATCTTGTTTGGGAAACTTTCCAGTGGCCATTGCTCTTTGGACTAGCATCGGTCTGCTTTTGGCTGGACTTAATTGGGACAGTTCTGGGTTTCTGATGATGGGAATTGCTGGGGAATATTAATAAAACTCATTAAACCACCATTATGTATGTGTGCAAGTGAATGGGACAGCACAAGGGCCAGCAGGGAGTTATGCAGCAATTGTCCAAATGAAATTATAGACACTGACACAAATTTATAGTTTTATATAAATAAACATATTTAATATTTATATAGAGAGCAGACAAGATAGTCAGGAACACAGGAACATGATGAGGTAAAGCCCATGTCACACCATCCAACGGATGCAAAAAGGACACAGTGGACGAGCAAAATGTTCCATCCGTTGTTATCCACTCTCAAAAGGGGCAAAAATTTGCATAACCGGAGCGGATAACATGGACGTGGGGAGGATGCAGGGTGGATGCAGAGCGGATGCGGAATGGAAGCTTAGCGGATGGAAGCGGATGGGAGCGGATGGCGCATCTGCAGGGCTTCCGGGGGGCCTCAGCAAAGCGGACGCGGAACGGATACAGCGGATGCACAGCGGATGCCGAGCGGATGCAGCGGATGCACAGCAGAAGCTGTTAGGGATAACATTGTTCACCCTAACTGTTTTAGGTGAAATACTAAACTATGAATCATAGTTAGTGTATGCAGCTTTAAATGTAAAATAGCAATTGTGGGTGTGGTTATGAAAACCATATAAAAGTAGCAAGGCTACAGCTTGCTCTCTCTCTCTGGCTTTGATGATCCCTGATTACTGCTTGGAAGCAAGACTGCATTGCTCGAACGGGAGAGACAACAACGGACTGATTTATGTGAACTGACAATAGGATATTCTACATGGACTTTGCTAACTGAATATCCCTGAATGGACTGACTACATGGTAACTGAATATTGGACTGTTTTTTGACTATGCTATAAACTTATACTGGAATAAAATATATTCTTGATAACACAAGCGTATCTGTTATTTTTACTGTATGTTAATAAACATACAAAC
>BLBF01000243.1:16634-32905 GCA_015471245.1 Laticauda colubrina | reverse complement strand
TCTCCCTTCTGCTTCCCTTGCCTCTTCCTCCCTCTTGCAGGAGCTTCAGCAGGGCCATCAGGAGCTTGAGCAGCAGGGGCTTGAGCAGCAGGGCCTTCAGAAGCAGGGCTTTGAGGCCTTGGGGCTGGTCCACCACAACCGCAGCAGCAGCAGCAGCAGCTTCAGAGTCAGTGCTAGGGGGTGGGATGCTGGTTCTGGCCTTCTTGCCAGGGCTGGAACAAGTAGGCATGGGCTTCCTCTTCTTGCCTGACTGACGAACCATGGTGTTCCTGCAAGATGTATCTGGCAGCACGTCTTTCCCCTGAATGCTGACTGCGTGCATGCTACATCCTTTTATATCCATGGAGCTGATGCAATTCATACTCCCCGCATGCGCAGTGAACAGTTTGCATCTGATATACATCCGTGCAGCATCCCCTTTGTTTCCTATAGGCGTTCGTGATGCATCCGCTTCATCCGCTATGCATCCGCCCCTTCCGGTATGCATCCGCTTCAAAATTCTCCCCCGGAACCTCTTCAGATGTGTCATCCACTTCCATCCGCTGTCATCCACTAGGCTTCCGATGAACATCCGCTTAACATCCCCGCTACATACTACTCACATCCGTTCTTTTCCATTCTGTTTATGCAAATTTTTGCCACTTTTTGGAGCGGATGACAACGGATGGAGCCACCCTCAAAATTTTGCTTGTCCGCTGTGTCCTTTATGCATATGTTTTGCGTGCGTTGGCCAGTGGGATGAGGCCTGTAGTTGCATAGGAATGCAAGGTCACATAAAATGGAAGCTCTTTGGACTTCAAGGTTTTCATAAGTCCTGGTCAGATGGTGGATTTCCTCCCCATAGAGGTGCAATAGTTGTTTTTTGAGGTTTTTGTGGGTATTTGTATGTGGATCTTTGGTTATTCGGGCTTTGTCCCACGTAAAATTGGAAGTAATTTGGCAACGTTTCAACAAAATCTCATTCGTCATCTTCAGGTTTGTGTCTTTGGCTTTGTGCTTCTCAGAGTAATTTGAGCTTGCAGCTGTTTTCTCTTTTTAACTGCCAGTGGGGGTGTGACTTGAGTGGGTGGGGGCTTGGCTGTGTTCTGATTGGCTGGGGGTTTGTTCTCATTGGTTGGGGGCCTGGCTGTGATCTGATTGGTTGGGGGTTTGGCTGGGTTCCGATTGGTTGGGGGTGTGTTCTGTTCAGGTGGAGGGTTGGCTGTGGTGGTAGTAACTTGTGTGACCCACGTGGGTGAGGGTCTGGTGTCATTCTTCATATTAGGTCCTCGTTTGTTAATAAGGGAAAGTTTCCGAATGGCTGGTAGGCGGGAGGTATCATCTCTTTTATTCATGCTCTGTGGGCATTTTTCTATCTCTATGGCTTCTCTGATTATTCTGTTGTTGAAGTTTTCGGTTTTGGCAATAGTTCTAGTATTTTTAAAGTCAAGTTAGAAAACCAAGGAGTATACGAAATCCCCTGCACCGCCTGCACCGCCACATACATCGGGCAAACCAACAGAAGAATTAGTACATACATTGAAGAACACAAGAACTCAATCAAAAAAGAAGAACCAACCTCTTCCCTGGTCCAACACCTCAAAGCCACAGGACATGAGATTGACTTTAAAAATACTAGAACTATCGCCAAAACCAAACACCTCAACAACAGAATAATCAGAGAAGCCATAGAGATAGAAAAACACCCACACAGCATGAATAAATGAGATGATACCTCCCGCCTACCAGCCATTTGGAAACCTGCCCTCATTAATAAATGAATAACCTAACATGAAGAATGACACCAGACCCACGAGAGCCACACAAGATGCTACCACCACAGCCAAGCCCCCACCTGAACAGAACACACCCCCAACCAATCAGAACACAGCCAATTCCACATGGCTCTGCCATGAGCTGAGAGGAGAAAGAAGACTAAAGCTCAGGAGTGGGTGAGAGGACCAATTCTGCTCTTATCTCTTCCTTCTTCTTTCAGCTGATTGTCAGAGCTTTCTTTTACTGCTGGTTGGATCAAACCATTAGCAATTTGCTACCAGTTCGGTTGAACCGGGCCAAACCATTAGCATTTCACCACTTCACTGAACCTGCCCATGACCAGCTAAACTGCTGATCTGGGAATTTTGGGGGATCCCTGATAAGAGCCTCAAGATCCTGAAGACATGGCACCTGGGTTGTATGTATTTAGGGAATTTATTTGGGGCCCAGCAAACATTGTCCTATGATGGAAACTAAATTTAATTGACATATGAGAAAAATCTTCCTGCAGGTAAGATCCATCCAACTGTGGAAGACTCACCTTCTGAAGCTGGTGGGTTCTCCATCTTGCAGATTGGCCAAAAGAGGCTTCAGAGATGGTGGAACTGATTTTCCTATATCTTGCAGTGGATGGAGCAGGTGAACCTCACCAACTCCATGGTACGTCCAGCCTGCGTGTGATCACATCATCCCCAGCAAGGGATCAGGGCAGCCAGTCCAATGTACCACTGAAGGGAGGTGGTACAACATGCTAGGTTACAATGGCTCCTCTCCCTTCATCTCGTCAACATTTCACAACCAAGTTGATCCCAGTGGAGAGATCCATACATGGGGCAAAGCAGCATCTGGCTGAGAGATTCTTGCTGAGGCAAAGACTAAATGGTCACAATATATGCACCCAAGTGAGAAATAGGACATGGTCACCCAAGCAAGAAGCACCTTCTGCTTTCAAAGCAGATAGGCAGTGAATGTGCTTCTTAAGAACTTTACAAGAAAGTTTGAAATGGGCTACAATCCATTCAGAACAGGGCCATGGATGAGTGTGCATGCACACAAAGCTACATTTATGAGAGTGATGTGCATGTGAAATCATGCCCTCTCCCCCCCCCAACCTCTGAAGCCACCCCCACCTCCTCGACTCCACCAAGCCAGAAAGATCTGGATTATCAATCAATCGATCGATCAGATTATCCTCCAGGAGTGAACGATGTGTGCCTTCGTTGTGTTCCCCATCTAATGATGCAAACAACTTTCTTCCAGGTTGTTAACCAGGACCAGAAATCCTGAAGCAGAGCAATTTCTCCCTCCCTCTGCCCTTCCCCCACCAACAGAAATCCACCCCCTGCCTTGCCTATAAATGCCTCCATTTCCTTTATAGGAAGGAAGGCTGGAGTTGCCACTGAGCAGACTTGCTCCCTGGGGAGGCAAAGGTACAGGTGAGTGTGACTCTCCCACTTGGGGGCACCTGACAGATGAGACCCCCTACATCAGATCACTCTGTGTCTCTTTCTCCAACAGAAGGGAATTCTTGCAGGGGTTGTGCATGATGTCCAGTTGCAGCAGGAGATCTGGGGGAGGCAGGAAGCAAAGGATCTAGAGATCTCTGGAAGAGAAAGAGATGTGTGGGAAAAAGAGATTTCCAGGGAAGCCCCTTCTACCCTTTACAGAGCAATGCAGGATCCACTGTGAACCGCCAAGGCTGCTGGATGACCAAGGAGGGAGAAATTATGTCCAGCTGGACAAGTGAGAAAGTAGAAACCAAAGTGTGGAACTCCCAGCTTAGTCACAGGTTGGATGTTGGATCTTCCTTCCTGAGGAGTCCCTCCCAAGGTCCTTGCTCCCCCTGCTTCTACCCTGCTCTTTGCTCTTCTCTGCAGGAAAGGAAGACCATGGGGCCATTCATCCTTGTGAGCCTGGGCTTGCTGGTCATGGCCCTCTCCATAAGGGGTGAGTTCCAACTGGGCCAGTCCTGTCAATTCAAGCCAATTCTCTTGCCTCGGACTCCCTTCCTGATCATACACACACACACACACACACACACACAGAAAGAGAGAGAGAGGGGGGGAGGGAGAGAGAGAGAGAGAGAGAGAGAGGGAGAGTGAGCTGAAATTGCTTTCATTCCTGTTTGTGTTATTGTGGAATATAGACCCCACCTTATTTCTTTGCTACAAGATCGAGGGCTATTGGCCACAATGCAAAAGCAAAGGAAAATTAATACAATGTACTGTAGGGTCTGGTTGGGCAGGGGGTTGATGATCTACAAGGTCCCTTCCAACTCTGTTAATCTGTATCTGTATCAATCGAAATTCAGACTCTTGAACTTAATTAATAGAACTGCATAAGCTTCTTTTTCCCATACAGCGCACCTTCTTTCAGTGTCTGTGAGTTTTTTGGACACATGTGCGCAGGGTTGCAGATCTCCATTATCATTTTCCTGGAGTAGAATAGCTGCCACTGCTATGTCACTAGCATCTGCTTGCACAATAAAAGGCAAAGCTGGATCTGGGTGTTTTCGAATGGGTTCCTGTGCCAAATGTTTTTTTAACAATTCAAAAGCTTTTTGGCATTCTAGAGTCCATTTAAGGGGCTTTTATCATTCACAACTCATTTCAATTGTGAGATGGGCAGCATACACATTTATTAAATAAATCAATATTTTTTTTAAAAAAATAAAGGTAGTATAGCAATAGCACTTAGACTTATATACCTCTTTACGGTGATTTACAGCCCTCTCTAAGTGGTTTACAGAGTCAGCCTTTTGCCCCCAACAGTTTGGGTTCTCATTTTACCCATCTCAGAAGGATGAAAGGCTGAGTCAACCTTGAGCCTCATAAGAGTCGAACTTCCAAATTGCAGGCAGCTGGCAGTCAGCAGAAGGAGCCTGCAGTATTGCTCTCTGAACACTGTGCCACCATGGCCATTCTCCTGCATTAATCATTAGGAGCAGAGTGTCCCCAACCCGTCCAAGGGATTTCTCTCCAAGGGATCCACACAAGACCTTGAGCCCTTTCCTGTGGATCTAAGAGATGAGCCTCTGGCATGGGGCAACTTCAAAAGGGCCTTTCCTCTGTGCAACTGTGGCAGAGGGACAGTCCCACAAATAATAACCACTGTGGCGCAGTGGTCAGAGTGCAGTACTGCAGGCTCCTTCCGCTGCCTGCTGGCTGCCTGCAATTTGGCAGGTCAAATCTCACACCAGGCTCAAGGTTGACTCAGCCTTCTGTCCTTCCGAGGTCAGTAAAATGAGGACCTAGATGGTTGGGGGCAATAAGCTGACTCTCTGCTTAGAGAGTGTTGTAAAGCACCATGAAGCGATATATAAGTCTAAGGGCTAGTGCTCTTCCACCTGTTTGGGGGCATCCAGGAGGCCAGTGGGGATCCTTCTGGAAAGTGTGGATCCCCACACTTTGCACTAGTCGATTACTCGGCTGATGCCTTCTGCAGCAATTGCAATTTCAGGAGACCTTCAAGGGTAGCCCCACATAAACCAGATTGCAGTAGTCAAGCTAGGTTGTAGCCAAAGTGGAGGTATTTGTTGCTAAGTCTGATTGGCTGATGAAGCTTCACAGCAGAGTTCCAAGTGGGCAAAGGTTAAGCAGGCCTAACCTGGAATCCATTTTTTGGGCTTGGCATGGTTCACTGAATGTCCAAGCAACCCAAAAGGACGGATTAACAGAAACCAGGTACTTTCAGGGAAATTAACCAGGGCTGAACCGAATGCAGCTACTCTGTTTGTAACCCGTCAGTTTCAATCCATTGCCATCAAAGTTGCTTGCAATGAAGGGCTGTAAGCATGTTGTTCTGCAGAACCTGCTTCTCCTCCTCTTCTTCTACTTCCTCCTCCTCCTCCTCCTCCCCTCTTCCCTTGCTCTCTTGGCCATCTTCCCACTGTTCCTCTCTTCCCACACAGGAGCCAAAAACCCTTGTCTCAAAGAATGGTACTCCAGAAATCAACATTGCTACAAGGTCTTCAAGGAACAAAAGACCTGGGATGATGCAGAGGTTGGAAGTGCTTGTGTGTCTGTGAATCTCCTAGCTCAGGTGGAGGAGAAGTCTAGGGAGAGCCATGCACAGCCCCTCAAGCCCCCTCTGGCTGCGCTGTACTGGAGAACCAGTGGGCTGTGCACATGAAAAGGTAGCAAAGACCATTGTTTTAGGAAATGCAAGTATTCTCTGGACTATATACTGGTATGGGCTTTCATGGCTGGTATCTGTTGGGCAGTGCTGAGCAGGATCTAGGAGAGATTGATCAAGGAGAGTTTCAACCTGGAAATAAGGAGAAATTTTCTGATGGGGATAACCATCAACCTATGAAACAGAAGTTGCCTTCAGAAGTTGTGGGAGCTTCATCATTGGAGGCTTTCAAGAAGAGACCAGACTCACCTCTGTCAGTAATGGTGTCGAGTCTCCTGCTTGCGCACAGGATTGGACTAGATGACCTACAAGGTCTCTTCCAACTCTGTTATTCTATTAAGAGCATCTGAGGGGAGTCAATGCAGTCAAGACTTGGACCATGCAATCAGATTCCCTGGCTCTTTTCTCACTTTCACAAACTAACACGCTCAAGCACATTTGCCCTTCTCCCTTGTTGCTCTCTCCTAGGCATTCTGTGCGAAACAGAAGGCAGGCTGCCACCTCGCCTCCCTCCATACCACAATACAGACAGCTGACATGGCCGACTATGTTGCAGAGAATCTCAAAAGTGGCCAAAGTGTCTGGATTGGACTGCATGATCCAAAACAAGTAGGTCTCTTTCTGTTGCTAATGTTCACAAATCTATATTTACTATTTCTAAGGGGCTTTTTGAAGGATCGTCCAATGGGAGGAAGGGATCTCTCTTTTGTCTTGGGAAAAACCTCTGAAAAAATATCATTTATCCCAGTGTTGTATCTCCTGCCCTTCAACAACCTTTCCTGCCCAAGAACTGACTTCTGTCTTTAAACTCCCCAAGGGTCCGATCCTACTCCGACCCCCATCTCAGGATCAAGGCCATCTCTCCCATGGAGCTCCTCCTTCAGGCTGCCTTCCTCTCCTTGGCCCATTGAATGACCTCTAAAGCTTCCTGAAACTCTAATGGGTCATTAATTTTGGGACTGCGAGTCCCAACCTGGGAGGGTTGTTTTTTCTTCCCCTTCATTTTGCACAGAAAATGCTCGTTTGTGCTACCAACAGAACGTCTTGTGCTCTGACCCAGGCTTCATCAAACGTACTTGAACACAAACTTGTTTTAAAAGCAAAACCTATTTTATTGCAATGCTGGGAATTACTTTCATTCCCACCCAGAACTAATTATAAACAGTTCCCCATGATAAGCACATGACTTTCAGTGCTGTGGAATGCTGCCCAAAACAGAAGTCTCCACTTCTAACAGAAACCAACCAAAGTAGCAGAAAAAACCAACTGGAGCTCCAAAGAGGACTTGGAATCTATCGAACTACTTTGCTTCCTGCAAAGCTTTCGTCATCGAGGTGTGACTTTTATCCCTTATGGGAGGGGCAATCACCTCCCAGGCTTACTCCCCGTTGCCCCTTCTGCTTCAGCTTCTCTTGTCTTCTAGCAACTCTGTGCACACGGGCACTGGGAACAGGTTCCCCTGGGTCCTCTGCTTTGCTTTGCTGCTGCCAGACTCTGAAGGCTCCAAAGGCAGCATCCCACTCCCAGATGGTCCGTGTCCTCTCCAGACTCCCTGACTGGTTCACCTTTGTCCTCACTGTCCCACTCCGCTGCCATCAGTACCGGCTGCCAGCAAACTACAACAGTCTTGTGCTCTGTTGCATTTTCAATTCCAGAAAGACACTTGATTGTAGAGAAAGAAGGGACATTTCCCTTTCACTGAGCTCAGTTCCTGGTGACTTTGTGAATACAAGTGTTATTTTTGGGGCAACAATATATTTGTCAGGACAGGAAATCAGGAACCAAGGTTGCTCAATTGAGTACAGATTTAATCCATGCTAGCCCTCTACAAGAATCTGAACAGTCACCATGTGTAATTCACCTTAGCTGCTCCAGATCAGCTGAGATTGAGGGAGCAGATGGAGAGAGAGAGGGAGGCTCTTAAAACCTGACAACTTTCCATTCTGATCTGGACCCTGAAGAGCTTCAATTGACTCTTCCTCGGTTGGCTCACAGGTTTCCCTGTCATTACAGAATGATGAATGGGTATGGATAAACGGACACGGAACCAACTACATTCGCTGGGCAGATGGCTACCCTGATCACTCAAAGAAGAAGAAGAAGTTCTGTGCTAAGCTTGAGAAAGAAACAAGTAAGCCAAGGTGTTGGGAAAGCAGCTGTGGTGCAATTGCAGCAAGGATGAGGATCCTGCACTCCTGGCAACTGATGGTCGCCACTTATTTATTTATTTATTTATTTCAAGCACTTATACAGCAAACCCATCATATAGCCTACTCCCAATCAAAAGTTAAAATGATACAGAAACTATAGTGTACATTGAAAACAAAACCAAAACCTGACACCAAATCAGATTTTTTATTTGAAATCAGCCAATATTCTCCCAGTGCTGGGGGGGGGGGGGAGCTACATCCTCAAAGGCTGAAAGGGGAGAGTTTTGCTGAACTTGAGGGGAAAAGGTGTTCCATGGAGTAGGGAGATGCTGCAGGGAAGGCCCACTTCCTAGCTCCCATAAGGTGTGTTAGGGATAACATTGTTTACCCTAACTGGTTTAGGTGAAATAATAACTATGAATCATAGTTAGTTTATGTTAAAGTGTCTACAGCTTTAAGTGTGAAATAGCAATTAAGGGAGTGGTTATGAAAACACTATAAAAGTAGCAAATCTACAGCTTGCTTACTCTGGCTTTGATGATCCCTGATTACTGCTTGGAATCAAGACTGCATTGCTCGAACGGGAGAGACAACTAAGGACTGATTTGTAAGTGAACTGACATAGGATATTCTACATGGACTTTGCTAACTGAATATCCCTGAATGGACTGACTACTTGATACATGACTATTGGACTGTTATTTGACTATGCCATAAACTTATACTGGAATAAACTATATTCTTGATAGCACAAGCATATCTGTTATTTTTACTGTATGTTAATAAACATACAAGCTTAGCTCACTCATTTATCTGTGTGCCTATCTGACTAACGCTGCACATTCTGTTTAGCTTGTCTACCTAACCCTGGTTGGGGAACCCAGGCTTAACAAGGTGGTAATGTTGAAAGGAAGGTACTAAGAGAATACCCACCTTACCTGACCTCGTAGGTAGATTCACTTAGGGTAAATCCTGCCCCCCAGTATAATCCAGTCCTCTGCCACTCAGGATTTTATGGCTAAGAGCCAGCACTTTGAATTGCACTTGGAAAGAAATGTGAAGCCACTGTAGCTGTTTGATTTCGTTGTAAGAGGTGCAATGACAAGAAACTAAACTAAACTAAACTAAACTAAACTAAACTAAACTAAACTAAACTAAACTAAACTAAACTAAACTAAACTAAACTAAACTAAACTAAACTAAACTAAACTAAACAACAGAGATCTTACATGGACAAGCCTCCAGGCCCCCGTTGCCATGCACGCTGCTTCATCCTGGTCCAGTGGACATTTCCAGGTGGACCTCAAGGGCAGCCTCTTCTATAGCACATTGCAGTGGTCCAAATAGACGGTGACCAAGGCATGAGTCCCTGTGAGCAAGGCCTCAAGTGAGCAATTAGTGCATTAAATGATTTGGTAAAAAGGATTAGCTGACCCCCTAATCCTCAAGAAGAAGCCATGACCCCCAAATTGTGGATTAGTTCACTGTGCTCAATGTCAAAGATGAAGTATCAACCAGGTCTGGGGCAAGAGGCAGAAATCCAGAGCCATTTTGTCTTTGTAGGCTTCAGTTGGTTCCTCCCCATCTAAACCCTTATATCCTCCACACACTCAACCAGCATCTCCATTGCATCACCTGTCTAGCTAGGGTGGACATGTATAACTGGGTATCACCAGCATACTCATGATATCAAACCACAAACCTACAAATAACCTCTCCTAG
Organism: Laticauda colubrina; assembly: GCA_015471245.1. Classification (NCBI taxonomy): domain Eukaryota; kingdom Metazoa; phylum Chordata; class Lepidosauria; order Squamata; family Elapidae; genus Laticauda; species Laticauda colubrina. The sequence goes on along the minus strand of BLBF01000243.1, from coordinate 23,144 downwards.
CCATTTCTGGTAGATGTTGGAGGAGTGGTGAAAGGTCAATTCCTACTCCCATCCCACATAACAGAGGCTGAAGCATTGACCTCACCTCTCTTACATAACTGTCTGGAACCAACCATGAGGTAGGAGAGAACACAATTGCTTCCCATTCACAATCCTTGATGCAGGCCCAGAATGGGACTGTGGACAACTGTTATGAAAGTTAAGAAAAGAAGAACTCCCCCTCTCACAAAGGCAGTACCACCAACTCTCACAAAAAGACATTAATCACCTCTTGGACCCAACTGGATGCCACCTCCCAAGAGACCAAGAGGGACAAGAGTTCAGTCCAGAGGTTCCCAAACTCACAGCCACAAGGATCCTGCCTACTTCCTGAAACACAGGTCGTCTGAACTCCTCCCAGGTGGCTCAAACAGGTCCCCCTCACCTCCAAAGGGTCTGCCAGCCAGAGTTCAACTCCAACGGAAGTAATGCAGTAGTGGCATCCTACCTTAGTCACGACCGGTTCGATGGGTGATTGTGCACATGCGTCCCTAATGCGCACATGCCTAACAAGCCAATCAGCTGAGGGGATGAAGAAACAAAAAGCTAGGAGCAATCCTCCCATCCACCCCCATGCGCTTTTCAGTCTTTTATCCTCTCAGCTGATTGGAGGCTTTTTTTTAACTTCTGGTTCGGCTGAACCAGTCCGAACCAGTACCATACAACCGTTGAAATCATGTGATATTACCTCACAGAAGTCAAGCATGCTCTTCATAGTGATTTTGCAAGGGCTCCCCTGGTTCCTGCTCACCAGGGAAGAACCTGGTTACCTGAAAGAGGACTGCTGGTTTGCTACTTGAAGATGCAGTAAGGGTAGATAAATAATTAGTGCTGCTGTTCTTGTCAGCACAACATTAGAACCACAAATGGGCTCTCACTTGTATCCAGCTTGCCTCACTCTTTGTCCTCCTTCAGTTCTGTTCTAGCCCTCTCTTATGTTGTTTCATCCCTCTGAGCTGCTTGGTGAACCATGGTTTATCCCTTGGATCACTGAGCTGTCCCAGTGTACATTCTGTACAGTCAAAGGAACACAAAGTGTCCATGGGGTACACCATGAAAATGAAAGCCATCATTCCTTCATGAATTGTAGACCAGAGGTGGGATTCAGCTGGTTCTGACCAGTTCTGGAGAACTGGTAGCAGAAATTTTGAGTAGTTCGGAGAACCGGCAAATCCCACCTCGAACTGGCCCCGCCAACCCCATCTCTTCTCTGCCTCCCAGCTGATCGGCTGGGTCTCCTTTGGTTGCCCTGCACAGGAGAATGGAGCTGGAAAGCAGGTTAGGGGGTGGGAAGGAAAGGGGGATTTTGCAGTATCCTTCCCCTGCCACACTCACCAAGCCACACCCACAGAACTGGTTGAAAAAATATTGAATCCCACCACTGTTGCAAACATTTATTAAAATAATTACAGGACTATCTGCTCATCATAAAACACACCATCTCCACCTTAACCTGCTTCTGAAAGGCTGTCACTCTCACAAGAAACCCACTTTATTTTATTTTTTTTTTCTTGCTTAAATATCCATCAATCTTCTGCCCCAGAGTCCCCCAATCTTTCTGGCTTTGTGGACTAGCAGGAGGGCCAGGGAGAGGAGATGGTTCTGTGTGAGTGGTGAGCAAATGGAGTGTGTGCAGACAGGTTCGACTGCTGTTTGTGCAAGTGTAGATGAGTGCCTGTGCTTGCCTGCCACTTCCATGGCCTATTTCTGAACCTCTCGTGGCCTAGTAGTGGGCTGCTGCCTGGGTGCTGGGGGCCCCTGTCTCCCCCATCATAGTCAGACAAATCTCAGCCACTAAAAGTCTGGAGAAGAGAAAAGTCGCCCCATGCCCCCTATACTTCCAAACCCAACACAAGAACAGCCTAAAAATCCCAGACAAAACAAACTTGATGGCTAGCTGCGTTAGCTGGGTTGCTGAGTCCCAAGCTCATAATTTGATAGGTGAGGTTCTCCACCTGTGGTGTCCTCATGATCTTGTGAGAATGAGGGGGAAGCCATGATCTTTGAGGACTCTGAGTGAGTCACTTCAGAGGGGGAATCAAAACTTTCTTTTTCCTACCCAGACTACCTCCAATGGAGTGATTCGAGCTGCAAGGACTTGAATCCCTTTCTCTGCCAGTGCCCATAGCTCCTTTTCCTGCTCCACAGTGATGGAACCTGGAGAAACGAGGAAGCCCCCCTCCCTGCCGAAATCGCTGCTCTGTACCCCTTCGCTTCATGGATGCTTTCGGTCGCTTGGATCTGATTTTGGCTCATCCTGATGCGCCAAAAGGTCAAATAAATTCTGGTCATGATTGACAATCTGAAAGAAGCTCTATGCATAGGTTCAATCAGTGGTGGTATGGTGCCAGTTCAGACCAGTTCAGACTAGTTCAGCCAAACTGGCAGTAAAAAAAGCCTCCTATGATCAGCTGAGGGGAGAAAGAAGAGAAAAGCACAGGATCAGCCCTCACACCCACACCTGTGCTTTTCTTATTCTATTTATTTATTTTGTCGATCAATTATAAAATAATAGGTATAAGTATAAACATAGCTATCAATACATGAAATGGGTACATATAAGAAAAATAAAAAGAAACAATAGGACAGGGATGGTAGGCACATTGGTGTGCTTATGCACACCCCCTACAGCCCTCTTAGGAAAGGGGTGAGGTCAATACCTTGTTTCTCCAACAATACAGCCTCCACCAAAAGGAAGCCCCACCATGTTTTATATTCAATTCGCTGCCTTGGTGAGCGCCTCCCCGCTGGACCCTCCGCTCATCCCGCCAGGGCCGCGCCAGAGTCGTGTGGGCTGGGCAGAGCCAGGAAAGCGAGCCACGGGTGCGTGCATGCCTCCTCCTGCCCCTCGTTCCCAAATCTCGCCCGGGCGAGCAGCGCTTTGCTTGCTGTGCAAAGCCACGGCTTCCTCACCTCTCAGCAAGCAGAAGGAACTGGCTGCAGCCTCCTCCTCCTCAGCCTCAGCGCAGACCTTGTGGGGGGAGAGAGAGAGAGAGAGAGGGAGAGGGAGAGATCCTCTCGGGCGAGCGCCTTTCCTCGGAACGTGGCGACGGGAGCGCCTGAAGCCAAGTGTCTCCTTAGGGCTCCAGTTGCAGGGAGGAGCCCTGACTGGCTGCACGTGGCTGCGCCAAATGCCGTCGCGTTCTTCTAACGCCACGGCAGCAAGGGAGAAGGAGAAGGTCTCCAGAACACCAAGATGTTGCTGCCCGCCCACCTGAGGATGCAAGGGGGGGAATTAAGTCACCCCCCAAAAGACGGCCTAGCCGCTTTTTCGGGGATCAAAAAAATATAAGGCCCAGCCTTATAATGTGAGAAACATGGTAGTAGACAGTCTAAGGTTAAAGTTTTTGGGGTTTGGGGAAGAAACCACAGAGTCAGGAAGAGGATTCCAAACATTGACCACTCTGTTGCTGAAGTCATATTTTCTGCAGTCAAGTTTGGTGCAGTTAACCTTGAGTTTGTATCTATTGTGTGCTCTTGTGTTGTTATAGTGAAAGCTGAAGTATTCATTGCCAGGTAGGACATTGCAATGTATGATTTTATATACTATACTTAGATCGGACTGAAGGCGGCGTAATTCAAGGTTTTCTCGGTCTAGAATTTCAAGTCTGTTGGCATAAGGTCTTCTGCAACGAGTAGAGGAGTAGAGAACTCTTCTTGTGAAATATTTCTGGACTTTCTCAGCTGTGCTAATATCAGATACGTAATGTGGATTCCAGACTGTTGAGCTGTATCTGAGTATTGGTCCAGCAAATGTTTTGTATGCTCTAGTTATCAGTGTGATATCACCAGAGAAAAAGCTACGTAGGTTGAGGTTAACAACTCTTAATGCCTTTTTGGCTGTGTATTTACAGTGGGCTCTAGCACTTAGGTCATTAGAGATGAGTACACCAAGGTCCTTGACAGAGTTTGGATCCTCAACAAAGTCTTGACGATTCTCTTCTTTATCCTCTCAGCTGATTGACCCTGTAAGCCTCAGCTGGTATGTGGAAAGCTGCACACGTGCATTAGGTGCACATGTGCATGCACAACCGAAGCAGTAGTGGAACAGGTAGGATCCCACTGCTGGGTTCAACATATGAAGATCACACATCCCAATGCATTTCTTCTCTCTCTAATTCTCCCTGGTCCCATAATGCAGAGTTCTTTTTTTCTTGTTGTTGTTTTCCTGAGTAAATTCTGAGATGGCCATTGAGGATCCTGGAATTCACCAGCCATTAGACGGGATTTTCATTAACTGCCAGGTGAATTTCCACCCTAAGTGACACAGACAAGATTATCCACTGAATTTGTCTTGTGTTCTGACCCAAACCTGGTTCCAAGAGAGCAAACATGAGACAAAGGTAACAGCACAACCCTTTACTGTTTCATTTATGAATCTTGTTTCTTCACAGATAAAAGGCTTGCAACTAATTAGCTCCGACAAGAAAGAGCCTTGCCAAGTTTTTTCAAGGCTGCCAAGAACAACAGATAAAGTTCCCAAATCATAAATCAAAGAGTCTCCAAACACCAACTCAGATATTCCTAATGTCCCCCAGGCTCCAGTGCAAAAACTTCTTTGCTTCCTGCAAAGAACTCCAGTTTCTCAACTGGCTTTTATCTCTTAAGGGAGGGGCCATCACCTAGCAGCTTTACTCCTGAGTCGCCTGTGCTGCTGCAGCTGCTCTTTCCTTCAAGCAGCCCTGCATGCATGCACATTGGGCACAGGCTCCTCGGGGTCCTCTTCATCACTGCTGCCAGCCTACATAACCTCCAAAGGCAGCACTCCACTCCCTGATGGTCCTGGCCCCATCCCTGCATCACACACAGGTCCCTCATCTGAGTCCTCACTCTCTGAGACATCAGCCGTCTGCACCTGCTGCCGGCAAGCCACAATATCTTGACTCTGACTTTCTCCCTGCCAGGTTCTGCTATGTAGACTCATTTGGGAGGTGGGGGGTGCCAGGTTTCCTGGCAATGATGAGCAAAGAAGGCTGGGAGTACATTCATTCTCAGGGTCCCCCCAGGTCATCCCAGCTGCCCAGCTAAAGCAGTCAGAAGCATTTGTTGGGTATCAGCAAAAGAAGATGCAAGAGGAAGAGGAATACTTGAGTGACAACAGCTCGGAAAAGATCTACATCTTTGGGAGAAGGCAGTGAGAAACATCTCCAGTATTTGATCAAAGAAACCTCATGGAGGGTCAGTGCAAAATGTCTGTTGCATTAGTAGATGACATGGCCCTCAGATCAGATGGTAACGAATAAACAAATGAGGAAGAGGTGACGATCTTTGCAGTAGATGTTTATGATGTGGATGGATTAGACCAGAGATGAAATGCTGCCTGTTCAGTATTAAAAAAAATGTTACTGGTTCAGCTGTACTAGAATTTCCAACAATCAGCTGGATGATGATCAGCTGTGCTGTGTAATTTAGATTACCTAGAAAGCAGGAAATCGTTCTTGCTTTCTGGCTAATCTATGTCCCTCGCTGTTGTACTTACCTCAAAAGGCTTCAAAATGCTTCTTCTTTCAGCACTCAGGAGGCTTCCCTGAGGTCCACTAGGCGGAAAACTGGGTGTGGGGGTGCTGTGAAAGGGGAAAAAAAGACTTTTGCCCCCCTCCAGTCACCTGACCATATATCCACACTCATCCAGTCACATGACCACCTGCCCATGCCCACCTATCCATGCCCACAGAACCAGTAGTAAAAAAAAATTGAATCCCACCACTGGATTAGACATTGAGTTGGTTGAACATCACTGGGGAAGCATCGTATAAATGTTTAAACAAGGAAAATGCCCCCACAGGACTCCCACGGCTGCAGTCAGTCAAATATTGGCCAGATAGGTTGCGTAACTGCCTTCACCCAACATAGAAACCTAGGATGGGTGGGTCATTTGAATCCGGTAGGTGGTGGGGAACCAGATTTTTCCTAAAGCATCCAAGTATTGGGAAGCAAGTCATCCTCTCCAGCCATAAGAGGCTTTGTATAGTGTGAGATGTGTGGGGTTAGTTCAGCTTCAGCTATTTCAGGGAATATGCAACTAGATTTACTGTCTGGCTACAGGAGATGGGACCCATTAAAGTTCCACCCAGTGATTGTTTCTTGACCCATTTCCTTCCTTTGACCTGAACCCATGCCATCCTAAAGAACTGAGAATGACATACAAGGCTGAATAGGTCCTTATTGCTGTTTGCCTACAGACAGAATCTTGCCAGATTAAAGCAACTATTTTTCTAATCATATGTATATTCTGTGAGTTGCAAGGGTGGGTCCAACTTGCTGTTCGTGCCCACCAGACATTCCAAGCCTGCTTTCTCTTTGCCATCTGGGAAAGAGCCCCTCCCTCATTTGACTCTGGACTACATCCCACCACAACCCACCACACAAGATCTCCACTCTTCTTCTGCCCTTCTTCTTTTGCTCATTTGATTTGTGTCTTCATCACATCGTCTCCAGCAAGTTTAGAACAATCTATGTGGCAGCTATAAC
>BLBF01000243.1:3142-16034 GCA_015471245.1 Laticauda colubrina | reverse complement strand
GGGTGCGCATGAGATTGTGCAGGATGCAGCAAGCTTCCACGACCCTCCTCACGGTTTCTGTGCGATGCTGCATGGTAGTGAGAAGTACCTGGAACCTGTTGGCCAGGATGCCAAAGGTGTTCTCCACCACCCGCCTTGCCCTGGACAGCCTGTAGTTGAAGATCCTCTCTTCACGGGTGAGGCATCTGGAGGTGTAGGGCTTCATGAGGTAGGTTCTGAGGGAGAAGGCATCATCCCCCATGATGAAGTAGGGCACATCTTGCGTGTCATTGGGCAGGGAGTCTGGATCTGGGAAGCCCATGATGAGGTTGCGTTCCAGCCCCTCCTTGAGGTCACTGGCATTGTATACCTGGCTATCTGAAGCTGACTCGTTGCCTGAAGCATCGATGTACATGAACTTGTAGTCAGCATCGACCATGGCGAAGAGGATGATGCTGAAGAAGCCCTTGTAGTGGAAATAAGTGGACCCCGACTTGGCTGGAGCTTTGCAGACCACGTGCTTGCCATCTATGGCTCCAACGGTGTGGGGGAAGTTCCACTTCTGATACCACTACTCTGCAACTTTCTTCCAGCCTTCTTCGGTGGAGGGCCACTGGAGGAGCTCCTCCAGGTATTCTTCGATGATGGCCTGCACCACTTCTCTGACCACAATACTGATGGTGTTGTGTGGCACTCTCCAGCCGTACTGCATGCTTCTGTAGGTGATCCTTGAGGCCAGGTGGCACAGAGTCAATGCCACCTTGAGGCCAGGGTCTAGGCTGGGCCGGAAGTTGGTGTTTGCCTTGGTCAACCTGGGTGTCAGCCGCTCCACAACTTCGTCAAACATGGCTGGAGGCATCCTCATGAACTTCTGTAATGCACAAGGGTCTTCATTCCTCAGCTCTACCATCAGCTTGTTCTACAGTCCGTACTCTGCTCTTCTCCCGATCCATCTTCGGACCCAGACGCTTCTTGGCCGCCTCCTTTTCTTCCCGTAGAACAGTTGAAAGTGCCTGCAGATGGCTTTGCCCTGTTGCAGAACGATGGTGGCTGCCAAAAGGAGTGTGTTACGATCCATGGTGGACATCAATGGATGCTGTGGAAGAGCAAGAGCAAGATGAAGGCTGCAGAGGTCTGCACAGTAGGGCTGCTGGACTGAAAGTGAGATCCAGGTGAGTTGCTCCCCCTTTTAATAGGCAGTGTAGATTTTCCACTATGTGTCCTTTTGCATCCTTTAGGCATCCTTTAGACATCCTTAATATCCGAGATAGGTCCCCTCTGCGAACGTTTTTTTCCGTTTTAAATGCTTTGTTTGCGAGCTGCATCCACTTTCATCCTTTCTCTGTCCATTCTACTAACGCTGCGCGTCCCTTCCACGTCCGTTTCGCTTCCTCCCTGTATCCACTTTCCGTTGGAGCGGATTTGAGTTGCGTGGATGCACAGCGGATGCCTAGCGGATGTAGCAGACATGTAACGGATGACGACGGATGCAGAACGGATGTTTCCCGTATGCGTAGCGGATGCAGAACGGACACATTGGATACATTTTCCGCTCAAAAAGTTTGGAGCAGCTCAAAAAGAACCTCAGTCGACGGATGCTGGATGGATAGAGAGGAAGAAAAATGGATGCACTGTCTTGTAGATAGCAGATTTCCTGATCTCATACTGGGAACCCCCAGCTGTCATCTTCAGGGACCTTAAGACCATCTTGCCTTTGAGTTTAACTGATGGATCAAAGCAAGGGTGGGATTCAAAATTTTTAACAACCAGTTCTGTGGGCATGGCCAGGTAGACGTGGCTAGTTGGGCAAGGCCATGTGACTGAGTGGGCAGGTTTTATTTTTTTGCATAACAACCCCCCCCCTTTTTTTTTTTTTTGCTTCCTGGGCCTCAGGAGAGCCTCCTGGGGGGCATTTTTGCTCTCAGGAAGCTTTCCTGGGGTCAAGGAAGGCAAAGAATGGTGCACAGGGGTTGCAGTTCACCCCTGCAAGCTCCCCTTTGCCGCTTGGGCCTCTGGGAAGCCTCCTGAGCAAAGCAGTAAGACAGGGAGGGGGATCCTGGCACAGCGGATCATCGAATAGCTGGTCATCAGAGAGAGAAAAAGAAATACCTTAAGGAGTGACTGGATGGGGGAGAATGCAGTGAGCGATGTCGGGCATGCATGATAAGGACTGACTGGGAGGGGAGGGGAGGGGAGGGGAGGGCAGAGAGGGGTGGGGCCAGCAAGGGGTATGATTTGCTTGTTCTCTGAACTGCGCAGAATCATAACAACCAGTTCTATAGAACCAGTCTAAACCAGTAGAATCCCACTCCTGGATCAAAGTCAGGAACTCAAGTTCTCTGCTTGTGGCTCTTGTGGCTAAGCAGAACTTGACAGACAAGGTCTGGTTACCATGTCCTGACTTGGCGAGATTAGTTATCCAAGTTACAACCTGTAGATTCCAGCAAGGACATCTGTGGGATTCAACATAGATGGTAACCAGGACTATGCAATCAGATCCCTCCTCTTTCTTCACATGCACAAACACAAATACACAAACAGGCCCATTTCTGGTACTTCCAGAAGGCCCATTTTTCCCCCTCCCAGAGCCTCCTGCACTGACCTGAATCCAAAACGGGCTGCGTGGAGATTCCTGGGAGGGGAGGGGTGGGTGGGGCCATCCGGTCAGTTCAAGTACCAGTTCAGTGAACCAGATGCAAATTTAACACCCAGTTTGCTCAAACTAGTCCAAACCGGTAGAATCCCATTCCTGGGGAGGTTGTCTCTTAAGAAGGACCATCCACTGATGCCACGTTGCTTGCTTCTATGTAGATCAGCCTCTTTTCCCAAGCAAGCATCTTTCACGTGGAAAACTGGGGGGAAATAATAATATTTCCTGCTCCCCTGTCCTGTGCCCACTCATCTGCCTAGGGCAGATCAGGAAATGTCTCCCAAACCACCCCCCAAATGACAGACCTCTGCAAATCAAAAGGAAGCTACCCTTTATGATGAGCCGAATTGACCAAAACTCTGGCTGTTACAAGCATTCGAACCATTGTTACTGTGTGGAACTGAGAGTCCTTGGTGGGGCCCCACAAAGGTGGGGAACTGTTGAATGGTGAAATCCCCTGGGACGCCTAGTTCCCCTAGCCAGGTGACACATCAACCACAACCTCAAAATAAGATACAAAGAAGCAATTACACTTTTTCTGCCTGCATTGATCTTGTCCCTGGGCTGCAATTGGTTAATTGTGTCTCTGCAGGAAATGGGTTCCTCTCAAAATAAAGGAAAAAATTGTCGCAATAATGCTCCCTGATGCCCGAACCCTCATAAAATTTCACACCAAAGAAGAGATTTGTACATCTAAGATCAATGAAATAAAAATGTAGCATAGATCATAATTTTACAATCATCCAAAATGCAAGTATCATGTGGACTAAATTCATATTCAAATTCAAAAAAATATAGGACAAAACATATAGAATAATAGAGTTGGAGGTCTTCTAATCCAGCCCCTGCTCAAGCGGGAGACCCTTGATCATTCCAGACAAATGGCAGGCCAGTCTCTTCAGGAAAGCCTCCAGTGATGGAGCCCCCACAACTTCTGGAGGGGAGCTGTTCCATTGGTTGATTGCTTTCACCATTAGGAAATTCCTCCTTAGTTCTAGATTGTTTTTCTCCTTGGTTAATTTCCAAACATTGTTTCTTGTCTTGCCTTTTGGTGCTTTGGAAAATAGTTTGACACCCTTATCTTTTTTTTTTTTTAATAAACTTTATTAATTTTACAGTTAAAATAGACAAAACAACATGTACATAAATGTGAGAAAGAAAAAGGAAACAAAGAAAGAAAAGTAGAAAGAAAAATCAGAAAAAAATTAAAAACAGTTTCATCCTCGGCAGTTTGTAGGACCTTATTTTCAACCATATTTTACACCATCTGTACAATTAATGCTTGTGTGAATATCTATATCTATATCTATGTGTATGTATGTATGTATGTATGTGTATATATATATATATATATATATATATATATATATATATATATATATATATATATATGTGCTGTTCAGCTTCCTTCGGGTATTATCCCACGTCATTGTAGTTCTGTTAAAGTTGTAGCAACGTTTCAGCAGAATCTCATCTGCCATCATCAGGCTTCTGTATGGATATGGGTCTTACAGCTCCTGGTTTCAAATTTGAGGCTGGTCCATTCTGATTGGTTGGGAGCCTGGATCTGTATTCATTGGACTTGGAGTTTGATTGATTGGTGTTTCTGGTTTCTTCTGTCTGTTTTGTGGCTTTGATTGGCTGGCAACACTCTCCTTCTAACAGAGACCTAGAAGATCAACAGACCTATGGAACAGCTGTCCTGCCCTACAAAAGAGGTACTACAGACAAAATCAGTGAGATACTACACAGACATCACATCAAGACTGCCTTCAAAACAGACAAAAAAATAGCAGCCATTCTTAAAAACCCCAAAGACAAAATTGACCTGGAAAACCAAGGCATATACGAAGTTCCCTGTGCATCATGCCTGGCCACATACATTGGACAGAGCAATAGAAGAATAAGTACCCGCCTGGATGAACACAAAAATGCAGTAAAAAAGCTGGAACACACCTCCTCACTAGTCCAACACATGAAAACCACAGGTCACAACATCAACTTCAATGGCACCAAAACCCTAGCCACTATAGAAAACCCCAGCCACAGAATCATCAGAGAAGCCACACATGTCAACATAAACAGAACTCTTTATTAAATGCCCTGTTCATTGTAGGCCCACCCAACATACATGGCCCAATCTCATCAGTGTGATGAGACAGAGAGACAGGAACAGAGTGTTGCCAGCCAACCAAAGCCACAAAACAGACAGAAGAAACCAGAAACACCAATCAATCAAACTCCAAGTCCAGTGAACACAGACCAAAACTCCCAGCCAATCAGAATAGGCCAGCCTCGAATTTGAAACCAAAAGCTGTGAGACCCACATCCATACAGAAGCCTGATGATGGCAGATGAGATTCTGCTGAAACGTTGCTACAACTTTGAAAGCACTACAATGACGTGGGATAATACCCGAAGGTATTATATAGAATTGCACAACTTATATTGAATTCTGGGTGGCTTCCAGTCAACAATTTAAACTACATCAATCATCAAACAATACATACATCTATTAAAACATAACAATTAAAAACCTGGCACCAAAGTTAACTCAGCACATGCCATCCTTCCTTAAATCCTCTTGTCCATCTCATCCTATTCCACCACTGGGGTAGAGGGGGTAGGAATTACATCTTAAATGCTTTTTTGGAGTCTATGAAGTCTTTTTTGGAGTCTTTTTTGGAGTCTTTTTTAGAGTCCTGCAGAACTCCAAGAACAAAAAAAAATATTTTCCAAATTCATGAATGATTTTTGTTCAGATGTAATGGACAAATTTCTGATGATTTATCTAGATGACATATTGATTTACTCTGAGAATACCGAATGCTCAGGTGCAGCAGGAGGTGTTGCAAAGGCTATGGGAGAATAGGATGTTTGCCAAGCTGGATAAGTTTGACCTTGACACCTTCAACAATGGAACCATTTGGGCTGCAGGACTTTCACTAATGGTCTCAAGAGGGATCCTACAAAGGTGTGAGCAATGGTACCTTCGTACACCCTGGCCATAACATTAGAGAATATTCAGAGTTTCCTGGGCTTTGTTAATTTTTACAGGAAGTTCATTTCAAGCTTTGCATACAAAGTTAAAGGCTCTCACTCAGACATCCAGAGTAGATCTGGGAGCTCTGCCTAGATTTCACTTCTGCTTGAGCTAGGATACTCCCAGGATCACAATACTTTCTAACCTCTACAGTCTCCCAGGTCCCTTTTTTCTGGGAAGACCTTGTAGCCTAATGCATCGATCTTCATCCAGCCTTGGGGACAAGTGCCTTTGGCTCCTTTTTGAGAAGAAAACTCAATGAGAAAATAGCCAGGAGAGCAGCAATGGGTGGAGGGGACAGCAGGGTCCACAAAGGTTGCTTACCTTGCTGCATTGCAAGCATTGGTGATTACCAGTGGTGGTATTCAGCCAGTTCTCACTGGTTTGGGTGAACCGGTAGTAAGGATTTGGCATGGGTCACTGAACTGGTCGTAACTTCTGGAGGGCCACAACCACAATCCAGTTACCCGGTTGCCGCTCGCTTGCTCGCCTCACCTGCCTGATACCCGATGCTCACTCACCCTGTCCACCCGATGCTCGCCGCCTAGTCACTCCTTAAGATATTTCTCTTTTCTTTTGACCTCCTAACAATCAGCAGTTCCTATGAACAGCTGTGCCAGGATTCCCCTCATTTCTCACTGCATTGTCCAGGAGGCTCCCCTGAGGCCAAGAAGGTCTCAAAATGGACTGTGGTGCGCACCCCTCCTATGCTCCATTTTTTTTCTTCCTGAGCCCTAGGGGAGCCTTCCTGGGGCAAAAACAGCCCCCTAGAGGCTCCCCTGAGGCCACGAATTCCCAAAAATGGGGTGGGGGTGCTAGTAATTGTTTTTTCTTCAGATTGGACTGCCATTTGTCAGAAATGGTGTAGGGTCTCCTACTTGGGCGGGGGGCTGGGCTAGATGACCAACAAGGTCTCTTCCAACTGTCCAATCTATCTGTCTAAATGCAATCATTTCTTTTGAGTCTGATCGGCTGCTCCATCGTGAATTCATTTTCTTAATGTGCTTGAAACGTGGCAATTGCTAACGTTTTTGTGGTTTGGATCCACACTAGCATGAACTGATGGCCTTGCTTAATCTCTGCTCCATTGCTTGCCAGGAATACCCTGTTTGTCCATGTTGACTCTAATCTGGGCCTCTTCCCCCAGACACCTCTTGAATCTGCATAAATGTTTTCTGGTTTTACCCCAATACAAGGCTCCCAATTTGCTCCTGCTGCTGCAACCAGAGGCTGAAGGCTGCTGTGGTGGAATCTCTGCAGTGACTGCATATCCTGCCTTGCACTCTGATTATTATGCCCCTCTTTTGCACCCTCTATGGCTTTGTTGCCTGTATTGTAAAAGACACACAATCCCCAAGCTCTATCCTGGGAGGCAGGAAGGATTCAGCTGGTTTTTTAAGAGGACCTTTGGAAATTGGCACACCTGGATTCAGCAGACCTTGGAGATCAGAAGATGCAAAAATGTATAGTGACCTCAAGTAGCATCAGAATATCCTTTGCACAGGTCATTAAATAATGGAAGAACAGAGTTGGAAGGGACTTTAGAGGTCTTCTAGTCCAACTCCCTGTTCAAGCAGGAGACCCTATAATATTGCAGACAAATGGTTGTCCAATCTCTTCTTAAAAACTTCCAGTGTTGGAGCATTCACAACTTCTGGAGGCTAACTGTTCTACTGATTAATTGTTCTCACTATCAGGCAATTTTTCTTATTTCTAGGTTGTTTCTCTCCTCAATTTGTTTAATCTGTTGCTTCTTGGCTGAGTTGTGACAATAGCCCTGACTTCAACAGACCCTGGGTGTCATAAGATGGGGAAAAAATCTACCACCACCTCATGCAGCATCAGGATATCCTTTGCACAGGCCAGTAATTAACTTGCTTTTGAGTCTGCACATTGATGAGTTGTGACAACCGCTCTCCCTTTTGGTTGCCAACAAGTAAAAGAGACTGTGGCTTGTCCCTGTTGGGCCAAGAGTTCCCTGCTCAGGGCTACCAAGAACAAAAAGATGAGTCCTGGGGCAAAATTCTCATGTCAAAGTGCTTCTGTAGCAGGATATGAAAATTGAAACCTTGGTTAAATATAATGCTATTTGGCATCAGGTTATGCCTCCTGCCTGATGCCCAGGAGTGGGGGAAGGAGATCAATAGACTTAGGGGTCTTTGAGAAAAGGGGAGACTGTTGCTGTGGCCTGCCAGCAGCTGACGGAGCTGGCAGCAGAGTTGGACAGTTGTGAGGAAGTTGTGGAGGAACCTGGGCCAGTCTTGGAGGCTGAGAAAGGCCCAGAGGAGGGCTCTGCATCAGAGGCAGGGATGGGGTCATCAGCTGCCTTTGGACTCAGGCAGTAGTGAGGTGGGGGAGTTTCTGGAACCGGTTCCCAGCCTGTGCATGCACAGAACTGCCAAAAGGAAGGAACAATAAAGAACTCAGGGTCAACATGGGAGTAACATCTCACCAGTGGTGGTATTCAGCAGGTTCTGACCAGTTCTGGAGAACCAGTAGCAGAAATTTTGAGTGGTTCAGAGAAGCTGCAAATATCACCTCTGGCTACAGATTTTACAGTCTCCTCCCCCAGCCACACTTACCAAGCCACGCCCACAGAACCAGTAGTAAAAAAAATTGAACCCCACAACTGCATCTCACCAACCTAGGAACTTAATTTATACAATATAATAGTGAATTCAAAAAAAAAGACGATAAAATGCAGGCTATTTTGGATGAGATAAAACAGAAAAGAAGATAAAGTAAAGATATTTCCAGAGAAGATAAGCATTTCTTAACAAATCCTCTTCATATCCTCCCAGCAGAACATTCCAACAGCAAAGGATAACTTTTTCCCATGGGCTCTTTCCAGACAGCACAAGAAATGGTTATTGTCCATAAATGAATGAAAACTATGCTATTCCCCAGCAGCTGAGAACTTTCCTCAGGGCCCCCTTCACCTCCTTGTTGCGAAGGCTGTAGATCAAGGGGTTCAGCATGGGGGTGACAATGCAAAACATGATGGAGATCAAAGTGTCCACTTCTAGAGAGTAGCCAGCACTGGGCTGGTTGTAGTTCACAAAGGCATTTCCAACAAAGAGTGTTACTACGGCAAGGTGTGAAGCGCAGGTGGAGAAGGCTTTGCGCCTGCCGATCTTGGAGCGGATCTGCAAAATGGAGGACAAAATGTAGAAATAAGATAGGATGATGAGCACAAGAGGGACAAGACCCACAAAGGTGCCAGTGATGTGAGTGACCAACTCATTGATGAATGTATCACTGCAAGCAATCTTCAGTAATGGGGGAACATCACAAAAGATATGAGGAATCTGGTGGTTTCCACAAAACTCCAACCTGGAGGCCAGAGCAGTGTAAATCGTTGAGTCCAGGAAGCCCCAGAGCCAAATGGCCACAGACAGCTGGATGCACAACTTGCCCCTCATCAGGTGGGCATAGTGCAAAGGTTGGCAAATGGCAGCATAGCGGTCATAGGCCATGACAGCCAGCAGTGCTGGCTCACATCCTGCAAAGCCGATCAAGAAGAAGGCTTGTGCCAGGCATTGGTTGTAGGAAGTGGTGTGATGTTGGCGTAGGAGGTTCACCAGGATCTTTGGCACCACCACAGAAGAAAGGCAAATATCCAAGCAGGAGAGCTGGCTGAGGAAGAAGTACATGGGCGTGTGAAGGCAGGAATCCAGGAGAACCAGGGTTATGATCATGAAGTTGCCCATCAGCGTGGCCAAGTAGGCAGCCAGGAACACCAAGAAAAGGTGAACTTGGTGGCTCAAAAGGCTGGAAAAGCCCAGGAGGATGAATTCTGTCCCTTTGGTTTTGTTCTGTGAATCCATGAGGAAGAAAGGGGACAGCTGGGCAGAGAGAGAAACGCATGGAAGAAGCACAATGAGAAAGTGATTAGTTGAGCTTTCAATCTGTGCAGAATGAAATTTGAGGGATCTCTTATACCTGAAGATAGTCTGTATTAAAGGTCAAACATATCCAAGTGGATATTTTGGGACCTACCTTCCTTCCTTCCTTGCCTTCCTTCCTTCCTTCCTTCCTTCCTTCCTTCCTTCCTTCCTTCCTTCCTTCCTTCCTTCCCTTTCCTTCCCTTTTGATTCTTGGGATTTTTCTTATGCTGGGGAATTCCAAGGAACATCCTTTCCAAGCTTGGAATCAGAACCATTTTACACAGCCAATGTCCTTTCCAACTCTATTATTCTGTTATTTTGAATTAGAATTAGCACCAGAGTGAGATTAGCAGCAGGGTGATGTCAAGGAAACAGTCAGTCCACTAAAGAAAGAAGATGGCGAGGAAGTGACAGGCAGTAGAGAGAAAGCAGAGCTGCTCAACTCATCCTTTGCGTCAGTCTTCACACAAAAAGAAACCATAGGCCATAAATGTAAAATGCAGACTAGAAATAAAAATGTAAAAAGCAAGAAAATTGTAAGAGAACACTTGTCTGATCTTGATGAATATAATTCACTGGGTCCTGATGGATTACACCCCAGAGTTCTCAAGGAGCTGGCAGATGTTATATCAATATATCATTGTATAATACATTAAAAAAATATTGGAGCACTGGGGTACTATCAGAGGATTGGAAAAGAGATGATGTGCTTCCCATCTTCAAAAAAATAGGAGGGGGTGGGAAACAGAACCAGGAAACTAGAGACCAGTCAGCCTAACATTAATACCTGGGAAGATACTGGAAAAATAATCAAAAAACAGATCTATGAACATCTAGAAACAAATGAAGTCATAACTAGTAGCCAGAATGGGTTTGTTAAAATTGCCAAACCAATCTTATTTCATTCTTATACAGAGTGATAAATTCGTAGAGCAGGAAAATGCTGTGGACATAGTATAATTAGCCTTCAGCAAGGCATTTGACAAAGTAGACCACAACCTTCTTCTTGGTAAACTATAAAAATGTGGGATAGACAGCATCTCCACAGATGGAACTGTAACTGGCTGACATACCATAGTGAGTAGTCCTTAGTGGCTCTACCTCAACACGGAGGGAAGTAAGCAGTGGGGTACCACAAGGTTCCATCTTAGACCCAGTACTTTCCAATATCTTAATAAATAACATAGATGAGGGAATAGAAGGGGAACTTATCAAGTTTGCAGATAGCACTAAGTTGGCAGGAATAACCAACACCCAAGAAGACAAGCTCAGGATCCAAAAAAATCTTGAATGATGGGCCCTATCCAACAACATGAAATGTAATGTGGAGAAAAACAAGGTTTTGCACTTCGGCAGGAACAACCAAAGGTACAAGTGCAGATTATGCAAAACCTGGCTCAAGAACAGTAACTGTGAGATGTGCCTTGTAGTCCTAGTGGACGATCACTTAAACATGAGGCAGCAGCATAGGGTAGCAGCCCAAAAAGCTAATACAATGCTTCATTTTATAGATAGAAGGACCGGGCAGGGGGATGAGAGGATAGCAATATTCCAGTATTTGAGGGACTGCTACAAAGAAGAGGGAGGTCAACTTGTTTTCCAAAGCACCTGAGGGCAGGTTGAGAAACAATGGATGGAAACTAATCAAGGAGAGAAGCAACCTGGAATTAAGAGAAACTTCCTAACAGAGAGGACAGTTAAGCTGTGGAACAGAAGTTGTGGATGCTCCAACCCTGCAGATTTTAGAAGAGCCTGGACAGCCATTTGTCTGGGATGATCTAGAGCCCCCTGCTTGAGCAGTGGGTTGGACTAGAAGACCTCAAAGCTCCCTTCCAGATTCATTCTGATTGATTGAAGGGTAAGGCCCATTCGGCTGTGGTCACATTTTCTCCATTTTAGGGTTCCTTCTAATCTCAGTAAGTTCTTTAAATTTTCTCAATAAAAGTGGGGCTCAACCTAGCCCAAATTATGACCTTGGAATTTATTGTAATCTCCATGGGAGATGAATGCTTGTCTTACTCTCAGCTTTAATGCAGAAGACGCCTACCCTGCTTGATCTTCAAAATCCTAAATGTCTTGGTACCTCTGTTCCCTTCCAAGCTGAACTTAAGCTGTGTTGGTTAACCCATGCTCAGAAGACCTCAGCTGTGGTAGAAGAAGAGTTACCTACCTTCTCCCCAAGTTCTCCCACAGTTGGATTTGGACACAAAGAGGTGAGAGGTGGCTCAGCCAAAGCTCTGCCCACAGAACAGCAAGGGAGATGTTTAGAATCTCATTCCCACAACAGAAGCCACACTCCTGGTTCCTGCATAATCTGTGACAGGTGGTAACTCTGGGGGGGGAATGTGCCTTGGTGTGCAGACCTTGAGACTATTCCTGCTGGGAGTACAGCTGAGAGGAGACTCAGAGCAACACTCTAGGGGAAAACTCGCAACTGGGACTTGTTAGCTGGCTCAGGGTTCATTTGGTTTTACGAGGGCTGGGGGACATGGCAGAAAAGAGAGTAAACCTGACTAGCTTCATTCTAGAATTCATTTCTCACTGCACTTTGTAGATGGCATTCCAGAAATGAATCCAAGCACATGTTATAAAATGTAATGTTTAAATCCTCCCTCCCTCCTTCCCTCCTTCCCTTCCCAGCAAAACTAGTAAGGGCCATTGACTTCTTGCTAAGGCACACAGTTTACTGGCTGAATGTACAATGCATAATTTTGATTAGTGTTATATAGCAATAGCTACAGCACTTAGACTTATGTACCACTTTACCGTGCTTTCCAGCCCTCTCTAAGTGGTTTACAGAATCAGCATATTGCCCCCAACAATTTGGGTCCTCATTTTACCCTTCTCAGAAGGATGGAAGGCTGAGTCAACCTTGAGCCTGGTGGGATTTGAACTGCCAAATTATAGGCAGCTGGCTGCAGAAGTAGCTTGCAGTACTGTACTCTAACCACTGCACCACTGAGGCTCCTGGATACACCATGTTTCCCCGAAAATAAAACCCTGTCATATATATATATATATATCCAAGACCAATAAACACAGACTAAGATTGCCAACCAATCAGGATGAAGAAAAAACCGTTCTGGCACAGCAGTAGGCTAGCCCCACATTTAAAACTGAAACGGCTGGGAAAGTCTGACTCACAGACGAACTCAAAACAGAAGCCTGATGACGGCAGATGAGATTCTGCCAAAACGTTGCTCCAACTTTAAAAGCACAACTACAATAACGTGGGATAATACACGAAGGAAGCTGAACAGAATACCTTTGGTACCCGCAAAAACAAATAGATAGATAGATAGATAGATAGATAGATAGATAGATAGATAGATA
>BLBF01000242.1:0-24966 GCA_015471245.1 Laticauda colubrina | reverse complement strand
ATAGATAGATATAGATATAGATATAGATATAGATATAGATATAGATATAGATATAGATATAGATATAGATATAGATATAGATATAGATATAGATATGTAACTGTAACTTACACCCTCACAAAGAAGATCATAATGATGGATTTCCAATATACAATTTCAAAAAAGCCAACTATGATCTCATAGATGCCAACCTATCATCTCTTGATTGGCACATTCTGTTCTCTCACTTTAATACTACAGAAAATCATTATAATGCATTCTCTTAAAAGAGTCATTAAACTATATGTACCATTAGTAACCCCTAAAAAAAAAAACCAAATTACCCATAACAATAAGAAAACCCCAATTAAAAAAATCACTATGGCATAAAAACAAAATTAGCTATGTAACAAACTTTAAAAACCCACACAACACCTTATGCTGACAGATAAAGGCAGAATGCACAAATTATTACTGCAAACAGGAGGAAAACCTCCTTTGTACAAAATCTACCCACACTTTCTACAATTTTGTAAACACCAAACTTAAAGACTAAAGAACCATTCCACCTCTAAAGTGACCAAATGGGAAAGACTGCAAGTCGAAGCTGTTGAGACTGAAAGACGAAGCTGTTAAGTCCAACCTGTTCAACACATTTTTCAGCTTAGTCTTTGTTAACAGCAACGGCTCATGCCCCATATTTCCTAGTCATACCACAACTAACTGCAATGATCTACTACATATTGACTTTACAGAAGATAATGTAGAAAAGGCATGATGTAATCTAAAACCATCCCTATCTATTGGCCCCAATGGATTACGTGCATACTTCTTAAAAAAGCTTTCCTCTGCCATAGCAGAACCCCTAAGCATTATATATATGATATATCATTCAGAACCAGCTCCTTACCAAACCTTTGGTCATCCCTGTCTTCAAAAAAGGTGACCGCAGCCTGGTTGAAAACTACAGACCAATCTCTTTGTGTTGTGTCACATGCAAAGTCATGGAATCAATCATTAACCAATTCATCACCCTCCACTTAGAGTCAAACAACCTACTCTCCAAAAAACAATTTGGTTTCAAGAAAAAATTATCCTGCAACCTATAACTCCTACACTGCAAAAACATATGGACTACTCTACTTAACTAGCGTAAAGCAATAGATGCAATTTACATAGACTTCTGCAAAGCCTTTGATTCTGTGGTACATGACAAACTACTGTTAAAACTAAACTCTTATGGCATTTCCAGATCTCTTCATAAGTGGATTACTCCATTCCTGTCAAACAGGCAACAAATAGTAAAAATAGGGAGCACTATATCAAACCCTGCTCCAGTTAACAGCAGTGTCCCCAAGGCAGCTTCTAGGACCCACACTCTTTATATTCTATATAAATAACCTTTGCGATCACCTTATAAGCAACTGTGTCCTCTTCACGGATGATATAAAACTATTCAACACTACCGACAATGCTATTGCTCTTCAAAGTGACCTTGATTATGTGTCTGAATGGCCAAACAATTGGCAACCCCAAATCTCGACCAACAAATGCTCTGTCCTACACATTGGTAAAAAAAAATCAGTACACCAAATACAAACTAGGTGGACATGACCTCATTGATGACCCTCACTCTCTCAAGGACCTAGCAGTACTCATATCTAATGACTTAAGCGCCAGAGCTCACTGTAACAGCATTGCCAAAAAGGCATTAAGAGTTGTAAATCTAATCTTACAAAGCTTCTCCTCTGGAAATATTGAATTGCTATCTAGGACATACAAAACCTTTGCTACACCAATACTCAAATACAACTCATCTGTCTGGAATCCGCACTGTATATCAGACATTAATTCAATTGAGCAAGTCAAGAAGTATTTCACAAGAAGAGTATTACACTCCTCTGCTTGCAACAGAATATCTTATATCACCAAACTTGAAATTTTGGGCTTGGACAATCTTGAACTACGCCACCTATGGTTGGACTTAAGCGTAGCACACAAAATTATCTGCTACAATGTCCTACCAGTCAATGACTACTTCAGCTTCAATTGCAACAATACAGGAGCACACAACAGATACAAACTCAATGTTAACTGCTCCAAACTTGATTGCAGAAAGTACGACTTCAGCAACAGAGTGATCAATGCCTGGAATGCACTGCCTGACTCTGTAGTTACATCTTCAAACCCCCACTCCTTTAACCTCAAAGTATCCACCCCATTCCTAAGAGGTCTGTAAGGGGCGTGCATAAGTGCACCATCATGCCTCCCGTCCCTGTCCTATTGTCCCCATTTAATCGTATCTATTTTCTGTATTCTTACTCATGTTTTATATACCTATTCTGTAAGCAACTGACAAATCAAATAAATACAATAAATAAATTTAGTTTTAATTCAAAGGTTTGGACAGCACTCCACTTCTAAAATGGTACTCCAAAGTCCACCAGATCACAAACATATCTGTAATTCTTTTTTCTCAGATAACATACCATCAATTTAGTTTCTGTAACTATTCTTAAAAAAAGAAACAAACAAACTGGTAGGACCAAGAACCTCTATTCCAGCAGAGTTTCATTCTTGAGAAGAACTGATAAGTAATAAAATAACTTCCATTCAACATCATACATGTAGCAGTTTATATCATGGAAGATTGCGCTAAAATATATACCCTGTCATCTTCAACACACACATTTATACACACATATACATGCTATTTAAGAAGCTCTACTTGGAAGCAACGCTATTTAAGAAAAAACAAAGTATTTGTTTAATGTTTCCAGAACATTTCTTTCATGTTTTGACAGTAGATGATGCACAATCCAATTGATATAGTAGCATTCTAGTATAAATCTGATAAAAATATATCATCTGCTTTTGCTTGGCCACACACACTTGTTTCCAAGCATGAAGTTAAACATTCAAGTATAAAAATTAAAGGCAAGGCATGCAGATGGATTAAGGACAAGTCTTTCTTCACTTCAAATTTCCACAAGTGTACATTTGCTTCCAGAAGAGATACTGCTATTAATGTCACTGCTTGCCTTGAATCAATCATAAGTTTTTCTCTTTTTGGAAATTGGGACTTTCTGAGTTTCTGGATGGGCGTGGAGGGTTAAATTCTTTGCAGCCAAAATCATAATTCCAGTTCTGAACCTCGCTTTTAATACAGAAAAATCATGCACGTGAGAATCAATCATAAGCTAGATATTGCTGTTTCATTCCTTTGGCTACTTTGTATTCTACTTGTATCTTGGTTTTCTCTGATGAAATTCAGAGAAATTGGCCACTTGGTCAGCCATATCTTCAAGCTGTATAAATTCAGTATAAATTCTGATTGGAAAAACAATGGGCAAAAACATAGGAAATCTTAATTTTTTCTTCATTGTTACAGTTCCATTTAGAATAGCAGTTGGACTATCTGATTTGATGTATTTTCAGATCTGGTTTGTATGCACATTTCATGTCCCAACAACTAACTTCTGAACTATGACCAAGCAAAATTTCAATTATATCAATATTTCTTTATCAAGAAAACCTTAAATCTGTTTTTTTGCAATTCAATATATTTGTATTTGTTTATTTGTTTTATTTATATCCCACCTTTGTTATTTTTATAAAAAATTCAAAGTGGCAAACATATCCAATACTCCTTCTTCCTCTATTTTCCCCACAACAACTCTAATAAACAATTTGCTTTCAGAAAAAAAACTATCCCTGTAATCTACAACTCTTACACTGCAAAAACATATGGACTACACAACTCAATCAGGGCAAAGCTATAGACGCAATCTACATAGACTTCTGTAAAGCCTTTGATTCAGTGGTGCATGACAAGCTACTCTTAAAACGAAAATCTTATGGTATCTCTGGACACCTGCATAACTGGATAGAAGCATTCCTGTCAAACAGACAACAAATGGTCAAAATTGGGAGCGTCCTATCAAATTCTGTAGCTGTCGACAGTGGTGTCACCCAAGGCACTGTTCTAGGACCAACTATTTTCATACTCTACATAAATGACCTCTATGATCATATTAAGAGCAACTGCATTATCTTTCCTGATGATGTAAAGCTATTCAACACCACAGGCAATACTACTATCCTTCAAAAAGACCTTGACTATGTATCAGAATGGTCAAACAAATGGCAACTTCAAATCTCAACAAATAAATGCTCTGTCTTACATATTGGCAAAAAAAATCAGAAAATAAAATACAGGCTGAATAGTCAATATCTTGTTGATGATCCAAACTCTGTCAAGGATCATTTCTAATGATCTAAGTGCTAGAGCCCACTGTAACTACATAGCCAAAAAGGTGTTAAGAGTTGTTAACCTAATCTTATGTAGCTTTTTCTCTGGTAATATTACACTAATAACTAGAGCATACAAACCATTTGCTAGACCAATACTTTAATACAGCTCATTAGTCTGGAACCCACATTATGTATCTGATATTAACACAGTTGAGAAAGTCCAGAAATATTTCACAAAAAGAGTTCTTCATTCTTCTACTTGTTGCAGAATACCTTATGCCACCAGACTTGAAATTCTAGACCTAGAAAACCTAGAACTACGCTGCTTTTGGTCTGATCTAAGTATAGTATATAAAAGCATACATTGCAATGTTCTACCTGTCAATGAATACTTCAGCTTCAACCATAACAATACAAGAGCGGACTTCCGGTTTGAGCTTCTTCACCAACAGACCAAAAGCTCATCTCTGCAAGGCTTCAATCCATGCTCACCGCTGGAGCACCCCGAGCTGGCTGGTTTCGGGGCTAAGCCACTGCACAGAGGTGGTAAAGAGGGGAGAGACTGCCTGCAGGGTTGAGGAGAGCCGCATCTCTCCTCCCCAGCTGGCCATTACTCCCTTTCCCGAAGGCGGTTGCAGTGGTAGTCAGAAATGGCGGTGGTGGTCAGACACCTGGCTCATATTACCATATGTGGTGGACTTGTGCGGATGCTAAAAAATATTGGACTCAAATCCACACATGGTTGGAAAAAAATGACAAAAAAGCACATAGATTTGAAACCAGAGATATTTTTATTGGGAATCTTACCTGAAACTTATAGCAAAGATTTGAAAAATATGATTGTAAATGTGTTAACAGCAGCTAGGATTGTATTTGCTAAAAACTGGAAAAATGAAAAAATACCATCGCAGGAGGAAATTATTAAGAAAATATTGGAATGTGCTGAAATGAGTAGATTGACATTTGAAATTAGAGAGCAAGAGGATAAAAAATTCCATGAAATTTGGGGTCTTTTTTACCAATGGTTAGATAATAAAATACAGTAATATAATATGTAGATTTTTAGAAAATAATAAAGATATTAAGATGTACTTTTTTCATGTCTACAAAATGATTTTAGCATAGATTTGGGATGATAATATGAAGTTGACAAAATAAATTAAGTAAACTACAGTTATCTCGCAAAATATGAATGAATAAAATTATAGTCAAATGTTGGATTGATAATGATACTAAGGTATTTAATTTTTTGATTAATAATATGAATTTTTATGCAATCTAATTGTAATTGAAGACTAAGAAATGGATGCACAAAATAATTTGTAAACCAACCGGCACACTGTATGTACATATATGGAAGATGGCCTGATGTTTTTATGTTTTGTTTGTTTATGTTTGTTTTGGAAACCAATAAAACTTAAAAAAAAAGAGAAAGAAATGGCCACCACAAAGAAGAACTCGACCAGAAAAGAATGTGCAGGAGGAAGATAAGAAGAGAAAGTTTTGTTTGACCGGGTCAAACAGCAAAAGCAATAAATAAGGTACCCTGGAATTGAAACTATCAAAAAACAATAACATTGCTCCCTAAGAAGATTTTTAAGCTGCGAAGGAGAGAAAAGGGAAAAGATTTGGGGTTTTTTTCTCCTTTTCCTATACTGACAGCTAAGAGACTTAAGCCAGAAATTGGAAAAAAATCCACTTTGACATCAAGAGATATTTAATGCTGAAAATAAAAAATCAAAGGAATAAAGATTTCTGGATAATTAAAAGCTTTTGAAAACAGGAAAGGAGAGAAAAATAATAAAAGGGCAGGATCTGGAAGGGAGGAGATTGCCTGGAATTAAAAAAGAACTTACAGTAAAATCTCAACAAGACTTCCAAAAGATACATTCTAACTGAAATATCACAACAAAAATCCCAAGAAAAGAAAGTCGAAAAAGAAATAAGAAGATATAACTCAGGACTATTTGGATTACTTGATGATTTCTGGATTCTTGGTTATTGTCTTGAATGACTAAAATCAATCGGGTGGCTGTTTAAAACTGTTTAAAATGGCTCCACTTTTAGAAGAACTAAAAATGGAACTTAAAAAGTACAAAGAAGATGCATAAGAAGGGAGAGGTTCTTTTGGCTTCATATTTCAGTTTTTAGAAATGGAGATATGGAATTATGAGAAACAACAAGAAATGCCTCCAGAACAAGAAGACTGCGACAAAGAAGAAGCCATCTTTAATGAACAAGAAATCTTAGATGAGGGGGGGGGAAGGAAAGGGGAAAAAAAAAGAGAATGGAAAGTTTAAGATTGGGAAAAACAACTCCCCCCCAAAAAAAAAATTAGAGTGAAAAATAAGTATGAAATCAGAAAGCAACAGAAGAGGGAAATGTAGAAGAAAGAATTAGAACTAGAATACAAGGGGGTAAAAAGGGGAGGGAGAAGATGAGAGGGAAGAAAGAAAGGAAAAGAAGTTATAAAGGATAGAAACAAAACATAGAGAAACAGGGCCTATTTAGAGATAATGGGTCAAAATTTAATGGAAAAAGGGATTCTGCAAAGGTACATAAGATACTATGGTTATATTAGAAACAGAAATAATTTTAGAAAATATCAAACAATGTATGAATAAAATGTCTGATAAAATAGCTATCATAGTTCAGTGGAATGCTTGTCAATAAATAAATGGAACAAAAATATATTTAATGATTTATAAAACATACATGAAGAGAAATAAGTAAAATAAATAAGTAAAATAAATAAAATAAATTATGGAGATTATATGTGTTTTTAAGGAAGTATGATATTTAATTGAAAAGAAGTGTAAAAGATGTTAAGATTTTAATGATTATTAATGATAGAATTGAACTGGAATGGAATGAGGGTTTATAATTACATATATTTACAATCTTGTTTTTTAAAGAATATAATGTGTATTATAAGAATGTACCAAGCAGAATTCGATTGGAAGTTATGTATTATGTATAAAATTGAAGGTCATAACCTTAAGGAATATACTGAAGTTTAAATAAGAGTTGAATGGATGTAATTAAAAGATATAAAGGTGTCATACTCCAATTAGTAACTACAGGAGAAAATTTTGTTTAATGAGAAAAGATAATACGAAATTGAAACAGAACAGACAAAAGTATAAATATGATTTGAATTGAGATGAGATAATCAAAATAAAATTGAGAAAATTAAAAGAGGGGAAAAACTATATAGAAAATGTAAAATAGTATAAGATATGGAATAGAATACAAAAAGGAGCATGAAATTGAGTTTTGTGTCTGTATAAAGAAGTTCAATCCGGGACCATGCTATTTTCAAACAATATGTTTTACTTATATTTTGGATGTGTGAAAACCCAAATAAAACTTTATTAAAAAAAAAAAAAACAATACAAGAGCAAACAATAGATACAAACTCAAGGTTGATCGCACCAAACATGATTGCAGGAAATACGACTTCAGCAACAGAATGGTCAATGTCTAGAATACTCTACCTGACTCTTTGGTTTCTTCCCCAAACCCCAAAAACTTCAACCTTAGACTGTCTACGATTGACCTCACCCCTTTCCTAAGAGGTCTGTAGGGGGCGTGCATAAGCACACCAATGTGCCTACCGTCCCTGTCCTATTGTTTCTTTTTTTTTTTTTTCTTATATGTATTCATATATTCATAACTATGTTTTTTACTTATACCTATTATCTTGTAAGCAATTGACAAACCAACCAACCAACCAACCAACCAAATAAATAAATAAATAAAATGAGTTCGGCTGAGAAAGAGCAACTGGCCCAAGATCAGCCAGCTGGCTTTCATGGCTAAGGCCAGAATTCAGCTTTCAGTTTCCCAGTTTCTCGCTTATTGCCTTAACCACTACACCAAACTAGCTCTCTAGACCAAACCCTCTCTCACATTTTCTCATTGAAGGCTGGAAAGTAATACTGTATTTTTTTCAATGCTACTTGCTCACACAGATAAAAGTTCTCCTTCCTGCATCAAAACTATGTCTATCCATTCTTAAATGTCAGTTTTGTTTTCTTATTCATACTCATGTGCTGGTAAGATTTTCATTTTCTAGTTTGTTTCTCTTTTTAAATATTAAGTTCATTGGCTTCACTCTATTTCTTCTGTTTGTGGAAGAAATTAGGATTCAGGGAAAAAACCCAATGGAAGATACTTCTTGCAAACTCATCTGAATTATTAAGGATAGATGGGTGGGTCTTAATTTATGAGACCATCACATTTAAAGTTCTGCACAGATCCGGATGCAGCTCACTTTTTTAAAAAAATCATTTTTAAAACAAACATTTAAATGTAGATATTTGATGTTATAGTTCTCAGAAAGAAAATTAAAGAAGAAAATCCACTGCAAATATCAAGCTCTTGTGAGAACCCACTTACTAGTCAGTTTAATGTTTGCTTTGCAACAGCCAGTTGAATAGCCAATGTAACCATGGGACACTTTCTATTCATTAATGTTTTCTCATTTCCATAATTTAGAACAGTAGAATTGTATTTTTCTCCTTTTCATCTTGCATTATCATACTGTGGCAAAACAAATTACATTCTCATGCCAAAAACAGCACATCACTGTGAACTCCAAAACAGGACCACTTATCAAGCCCTCAGTTGTATTTTACATTTTAAAAAGTCAATGGTCAAAAATTGATTTCTATAAAGAAACTGAATCATTTTTTATCAGATTTGTCCTATTTTTACTTTGAGAAGCTTGAAACACATTAAACTTTTACTCAAAATTCTTTAGGCTCAGTTATCTATTTCAATTACATAAACTAGCTATGTTTATTCACTCTGTTTTCATAGAAATTCAATAGATTTTGTGTGTGTGTGTGTGTGTGTGTGTGTGTTGGTGTGGTTCAAACTATATCAGTACCGAAAATGAAAAAGTTGAGATACTGAGATTGTTACATTTTTGACTTGGGAGTGATGTTTCTTTGAAGCTCACACTCTCTTTTCATCCAGATTGCAATTCTATAAAACACTTATCTTATCTTAATAGATTTTTATTACAACAAAGTAAGACCTCCATCATTGCTCCCACTGGGCTCTGGTTTTAATCAGAATTCAATTCATTCCAACAAAGTGTTGCTGCAGTTAATGTCATGTGAACCTCACTATTATTGTATGTTATGGTTCCACAATCTTTATTGGCTTCCTTTGTCCACCAACTTTTTGAATGTAGTTGCTGGAGTACTTTTCAAAATTGCTACTTTGAAATATGGTGTGTGCGTGTGTGTGTGTTTGTGTGTGTAAAATAATAGGGACTATATTTAATTTATTAATTTATTTTGGTTTTTGATCTCACCTTAAAAAATCTCATTTCCTATTTAGAATATGGCAACCAGCCTAATATTACAATTGAAAATCTGGTTCTCAACACATGAAAATAAGATTGCCTGCATCTCTACATATACATCTTAGGGGTTTTAAAAATGAATGTATACAGTTAATACTTAAAAATCCCAAATCCAAATGTGATTATATCAACGGGCACATTTTGCCTCATTTTGTACAAGTGTACTGGAAAATCCTTCCTCCATGGTACTGTCTTGAAGCCTAAATAATTGGTAGACAAATGAGGGATATTGCCAAAAATTGGGGAGAGGAAATCCCATTCATGAGAAATGTCATCTCCGTACTTTTTAACAATCCCCTCTAATTCTGTCAGTCATTTCTACCACAGCCTACTGTATTCATAAACAGCCTTCAATGTTTAAGAATAGTTTGGCAATGTAGCTGCAATGCAAGGAAGAAGACACATTAAATCATCTATTACCCAATTCCTTTCAACTGCAAATCTTTGGATCCAATCCATACATATTATCTTGGCTCTTCAACTTTTTTCAACATGGAATATTGTTTGAATTGCAACACTCTTAAGATGAAAATGAATCACATTGATAACTGCTGATGATGATAGTAAAACTAAGAGACCAACAATCACCCAGATATTGAGACTCTAGAAAGAGTACAGAGAAGAGCAACAAAGATGATTAGGGGACTGGATGATATAAAGTACTGTTGCTGGAACTGGGTATGTCTAGTTTAATGAAAAGAAGGACTAGGGGTGACATGATAGCAGTGTTCCACTATCTGAGGACTTGCCACAAAGAAGAGGGAGTCAGCCTATTCTCCAAAACCCCTGAAAGCAGGACAAGAAGCAATAGATGGAAACCTAGAACTAGAACTAAGAAGAAATTTCCTGACAGAATAATTGATAAATGGAATGACTTGCCTCCAGAAATTGTAAATTCTCCAATACTGGAAGTTTTAAAGAAGAAACTGGACAACCATTTGTCTGAAGTGGTGTAAGAGTTCCTGCCTTAGCAGGAGGTTGCCTAGAAGACCTCCAAGTTCCCTTCCAACTCTGTTATTCTTATTCTAGGAATCCTGAGGAAATAGTGCTTTTTGACATTTCATAAACTGGTCTCATTTTAAAAAAAAAGTTCATCAATTTGAAGTAAAATCATGCAATATTAAGAATTATTTTAAATTAGATACTAAAATTAAAATGAGTGCCTTTCTGCCTCATTCTCTTTCATGTTTTCAATGACAAATTTTTAAAAGAACTTTCAACTGTAGTCTGAAATACCATTGTTTCAAGAGTTGTCTTTTTTTTTTTTTTTAAAGTTTTTATTAATTTTCTACAAACAAACAAACATACAAAACATTAAAAACATCTACTCTCATATATACTTCCGGTGTATCGGTTGGTTCATCAGTTTTGTGCATTCATTTTATAGTGTCAATTACAATTATATTGCATAACCACTCATATTATCAATCCATATTCTAATATTACTAAAAAAAAAATAAAAATAAAAAAATCTTTTTCTGACTATACTTTTAATCATTCATGCTTTGCGAGATAACAATACTTCAAACAGTTTATTCTATAATTTGTCGTATAATCATAACAAATCAATCCTAAAAACTCTTCATATATATAATATTAATGCTCTATTATTGTATTTTATCATCTAACCATTGATAAAAAAAACCCCAAATTTCATAAAATTGTTTATCTTCTTGTTCTCTAATTTCAAATGTCAATCTACTCATCTCAGCACATTCCAATATTTTCTTAATAATTTCTTCCTGCAATGGTATTTTCTCATTCTTCCAGTTTTTAGCAAATACAATCCTAGCCGCTGTTAATACATTTACAATCAAATATTTCAAGTCTTTATTATATATATCAGGTAAAATTCCCAATAAAAAGATCTCTGGCTTCAAGTCTATGTGTTTCTTTGTCATTTTTTCCAACCACATGTGAATTTTAGTCCAATATTTTCTAGCATTCTCACAAGTCCACCACATATGATAGTATGAGCCAGGTATCTGATGACATTTCCAACATTTTTCAGATTTGTTCTTGAACATTCTTGCTATTCTTATCGGGGGGAAGTGCCACCTGTAAAACATCTTGTACAAGTTTTCTTTATATGCTATTGACATTGTCATTTTATAATTTTGAGACCACAATTTTTGCCATTGCTCTAAATCAATCCCATATCCAAAATTCTTCCCCCAAGCAATCATAGTTTCTTTAACTTGTTCTTCCTCTAGCTTAATTCCCAATAAATAACCATATAACTTTTTAATCACTTTCTCATCAGTACCCATCAATATCTTATCTAAATCAGTCTGTTTATTATAGAATCCTTCCGTTTTAAAATCTTCAAGATATCTTGAATGTATTTGCGCATATGAAAACCAATTCATCCTTATACCTTGTTCCTCTAAATTTTGGATCGTTTTAAGTCCACCCTTTTCATCCAACAGTTCCCCATATCTAACTGTTTGTTCCTTTTTATAGATCATAGGATAGGAAAATGCTTCAATAGTCGATAACCAAATTGGAATTTTCAAATAACATTGTTTTTTTATCTTCTCCCAATTTAACCACAAAGACTCCCGTATATAATGTCTTCTGAAAAACCCCTGTGTTTTAGTTCCCTTGTACCATAAAAAAGCATGCCAGCCCAACAGTGAATCATGTCCTTCTAATGTCAACAATCTATGTTTTCTTAATGTTATCCATTCTTTGACCCACATCAAACTTGCAGCTTGATAATACAGTTCCCAATTAGGCAGGCCAAAACCTCCTCTAATTCTAGCATCTTGCAAAAGCTTTAACTTTATTCTCGCTCTTTTACCTTGCCATATAAACTTCAACATGATTTTATTTAAATCTTCAAAGTAGTCTTTTCCAAGTCTAATTGGTATTGTTTGAAAGAGAAATAAAATTCTAGGTAAAATATTCATCTTAATTGTTGAAATTCTCCCTATTAATGACAATTGTAAATTTTCCCATTTCTTCAAATCTGTAATTATCTGTTGTTTAAGTTTAATATAATTATTCTCTTTTAATGTGCTACATCTTGCTGTCAAATATATCCCCAGATACTTAACCTTATTTGTAACTTGGATTTTCAAAAGATCTGTCAGTTCTTCTCTTTGTCTCAATAACATGTTTTTTGTCAAAATCTTTGTTTTATCTTTATTTATTTTCAAGCCAGCCATCTCACCATATGTCTCTACCTTTTCCAATAACTTTGGAGCGGTTTCTAACGGGTCTTCCAGAATAAAAGCTAAATCGTCAGCAAAAGCTTGTAGTTTAAATTCTTCCTTTTTAATTTTCATTCCTTTTATACTTTTGTCATCTCTAATATTTCTATTCAACACTTCCAAAGTCAATACGAATAACAAAGGAGATAGGGGACATCCTTGTCTTGTGCCTCTTCTTATATTAATAAGATCTGTAAACTCTCCCTCCACCATTACCTTTGCTGTCTGTTTATTATATATGGTTTCTATTGCTTGAATAAATTTTCTGGCAAAACCCATCTGTTCCAATAGTAATAACATAAATCTCCAGTTCACGTTGTCAAATGCTTTTTGAGCATCTAGGAATATCAAAGCCATTTGTTTCTCAGGATGAGCCTCATAATATTCCAAAGTATCCAAAATTACTCTCATATTGTCTCTAATTTGTCTCTTTGGCAGAAATCCATTTTGATCCGGATGGATAAAATTATTTAAATATTTTTTCAGTCTTTCTGCTAAAATTGAAGCAAAGATTTTATAATCTGCATTCAATAAGGAAATAGGTCTATAATTCTTAATTTGCAACGGGTCAGCCTCTTCTTTTAAAATAAGTGTAATATAAGCCTCTGACCATGTTTTGGGTGTCATCTTCTTTAACATAACTTCATTCATAACTTCTAACAATGGGATGTTCAATGATTCTTGAAATTTTTTATAGAATTCTGCCGGAAGCCCATCTGGACCTGGTGCTTTCCCATTATTTTGTCTCTTAAATGCTTCATTTAATTCCATCATTGTTATATTGCTTTCTAACATTTCTTCAGTCTCTTTAGGTATCTTCGGTAAGTTAACATTCTGCAAATACTGTTTAATTTTTTCCTCATCAATATTCTCTTGTTTATATAGTTGTCCATAATAATCTCGAATAATTTCCTTTTTCTCCTTATTACCACAACAAACTTGACCTTGATCATCTATTAGTTTCAATATTTTTCTTGATTCCTTCTCCTTTCTCAGTTTATATGCTAGCCATCTACCTGGTTTATTTGCATCTTCAAAATAATTCTGTTTAGAATTTCTAATTTTCTGTGCCAGTTCTTCTTTCTCTATTAATTCCATTTTATGCTTAATTACATCCAGTTTCAATTTAATATCTTTTTTCTGTGGTATTTTCTGTAATTCTTTTTCAAGTCTTATATATTCATCTTCCAAGGCCTTAGAGGTTTGTCTTTTCCTAATATTCTTTTTTCTTGTATAGTCTATTATCAAACCTCTTACATATGCCTTCATTGTATCCCAAACATTCTGTATTGAGGTATCTTCTTTTTTATTTTCTTTAAAAAAAAAGACCAATTCCTTCTCCATCCATTGTATAAAATCTTTCTCCTTTAAAATGGTATTGTTTAATGTCCATCTCGATCTTTTTCTTGTCCCTTCCATTTAATTGTCACTGGACTATGATCTGCCCAAGTACTTATTTCAATATTTGTTTCTTGAATAGTAGATATTAGTTCTGTTGAGATCCAAATCATATCTAACCTGGACCATGATAAATGTCTATTAGAATAAAAAGTATATTGTTTAGTTTTAACATTTCTTTCTCTCCAAATATCTTTTAAGGTTAATTCATCTGTCATTTTAAAAAAAGATTTAGGGAGAATCTTTCTATTTTGTTTTGTTGTTGTTGTTATATAGTCCAATTTATTGTCCACAATTCCATTAAAATCTCCCATCATGATTATGTTAACATAGTCCAGTCTAATTATTTCCATATGTAGTTTTTTATAAAACTCTTCTTGTTTATCATTCGGAGCATAAATTGCAATCAAGAGTATTTTTTTATTCTTATCCATTATTTCCACCATTAATACTCTTCCATCTTCATCCGTGTAGATCAGTTTTGCTAGAATATCTTCTTTAATGTAGAGAACCACTCCTCTTTTCTTACATTGAATCAAAGAAGTAAATATTTTCCCTAATTTTGGCTGTACTAACAATTGCTCATGTTGCTTTTTAATATGAACTTCTTGTAAGCAAATTATATCAAATTTTAATTTCTCTAATTTATGAAAGGTTTTCCTTCTTTTAACAGCTGAGTTAAGTCCATTTATATTCATTGTAATCAGTTTTTTTTCTTCCATGATTATGCTTTATATTTAGGTCTAACAGCTCTCGTAGCTCTCACTTCATGTTGTTCTTTACTGTCTACCTGTCCACCTGCAACTCCTTTCTCTTTTTCAATCTCCAGTTGTTCCTCCAGAAGCTCAATTAATGAGATCTCTTTCTCTGCCACCTCTTTTTTTCTTCCAAAAAATTCTGCATAAAAAAGTTCTGCTTTTAAAATCGAGTCAATTCTATGTCTCTGCTCTTGCCACGTAAAAATTAGTCCTTCTGGTATCAGCCATCTATAGTTCACTTCATTTTCCAGTAGCATTTTGGTCAAAAATCGGTATTCTCTTCTCATCTCTCTCACTCTTCTAGGTATTTGTTTTAAAACCACAATCTCTTTGCCTTTATATTTCAGTGCTTTCTCTCTTACCACTTGTAATATTTGTGTTCTGATGGATTTTTTGGTAAATCTAATATGTACTTCCTTTGGTAGTTTATTTCTCATCGCATATCTTGTATAAACTCGGTATATCTCATCTACTCCATCCATCATCTTTTCCTCGGTAATTTCCAGAAGATCTGCCAATATTTCTATCATTATCGCAGCCAAGTTTTCTCCTTTTTCCTCTTCTATATTTTGGAATCTAAGATAAAATTCTGATCTTTCCATCTCCCACCTCAACATCCCATTTTTTTCTTGTTCTACCACTGTTAATCTAGTGTCAATATTTCCAATCTTCTCCTCTCTTTGTTTTCCTTCTTCCTCAATTTTTTGGAATCTCTCCTCATACTTTCCCATCATTTGTTTAAAATTTTCATCAGATTTCTCTATTTTTTGTTCCATAGTATCTATTTTTATCTTAATATCTTGAATTCCTTGCATGATCATCTGTAAATTTACTTTTTCTTGTTCCTTATCTTGCTTCAACATTGTCTGAATTAAAAGTTGTCCTTCAGGTGGTGGGGAAGCAGAGGTAGAAGCAGAAACGCCGAATGATTTTGGTTTCCTGCTCATTTTAATATTTCCAAGGCTTCAAGCTCTCTTTGACTTTAAATCCAGCTGGTATAGTAACCAAGTATAGTCCAAAAAAATCAAAAAAAGGAAATCTAATAGTAAAAAGCCCAAAACCAAAAAAGAAAAAAGGAAAAAGGAAAAAGAAAGGTCTTCAGGTTCTTCTAGACCCTAATCCAATTGAAATAAATGGAAGAAGCGAAGAAGCAAGAAAAAAAAAGAAAGAAAAAAGAAAGAGCTCTGAGGCTTTCCCTTTAAAATAAAAAGCAAAAATACTAGAGTTAAAATTTACAAAAAGGCTGGCGAGTAGGAATTTCAAAGGTATATATATATATATATATATATATATGTATGTATGTATGTATGTGTGTATGTATGTATGTATATATATATATGCACTGCACACTGCACTTTATTTCTTTATCCAAGGCTCTTATTATGACTGTCTTCTCCAGGAACTTCAAAGCCAAGCCTCAAATGTTGAAATATTGATAAGAGTCCAAGAGAGCACCTGTAATAATATTTTACTGTATTCTCCCTCTATCTTATCACATTAAAATGTCCTTGAAAAGAAGTGCTTTTCTCCCCAATTCAAATAAAATATTTTCAAGCCTCTAGTTGGCAGTGTTGCAGCATCTCTTAATACTCTTTCCCCCCCCAGCCAGAAGAAAAAATATTTATAAAAAACTCAAACAAAAAGAAAAAAAAAAGATAGCCAAAGGGAGCCTTTATCCTAAAAAGAAAGTTAAAAAAAAATAAAAATCAAGGGAAGAATAAAAATATATATAAGAGAAAATTCAATCTGGTTACCTACAAAGTCACATTAAAGTCCTCAAAAAAAATAAGAAAAAAATCCAAGTCTCAATTTGACATCACTTAAACGCCGCTCAACCAAGATTCAGTCAAACAAAAATAAAGTCACAGATTTCTTCTTTGTTCAGGATGTCCTTTCAAGTCTTAATCAATTTATAATGCAAAAAAGTTTCTCACCCAACTGATACACGCTCATTTAAATCCCTTTCTTTCCGGAGCTGTCCCGACTTCAGCAGCTTTGGAGGCTGCCTTTCCGCTTCCAGCAAAAGGGCTTCTCCCGGATCAAACCAGAGATTTTGCGATATCTCTGGGATCCTGGGACTGTGCCCTTCACAATCCCCGTCTCTACGGGACGGTTTAGGTCCGTTAGAACCGACCAGGGGCGAAAATATCAGTTACGATCTCAGAGCCCCGAGATCGCAGCTGTAACACCGAGACGTAGCTCCGCCTTCTTAATGTCTTAATATCTCATACAATTTTTCAGAATAGTGTGA
Organism: Laticauda colubrina; assembly: GCA_015471245.1. Lineage (NCBI taxonomy): Eukaryota > Metazoa > Chordata > Lepidosauria > Squamata > Elapidae > Laticauda > Laticauda colubrina. The sequence continues at coordinate 7,734 of BLBF01000242.1, read as the reverse complement.
CTCAGAATGAGCAAAAGACACATTAGTTAGGCTATGTCCAAATGCCAAAACTACTAACAGCTTCTTGTTTGGTTTTTTCTTTTTAAATAGAGAGAGAAAAACTAGAATCTCAGTTGAAGTTTACAATTTTATTTTTTCTGGCATTGTCAAACACTGTCCTGGGGATATGACAAGTCAAAGAGTGGAGTTTCTTTGAAAATACACTTCAATAACAAAAGGTTAAAGTAGCTCTCTAGCAAGAAAACAAATGTCACAATCATTTAAAAATAAACTGTTTTTAAAAAAAGATTTTGTATGTAACTCAGATAAGTATGCACTTAAAATGTATTTTTATTGTTATTTAATAAACTTGTTTAAGTAGTTTTCATTTTTTAAATTTCAATGTTAGGTCCAATACTACAAGCTAGTATTTTGGGGGCATGGGGAGGATTTGGCTGTTGTTAAATAAGATGAATTTCTCAAAGGACTTATGCAGCTGCCTTACTTACTTCTCTCTGTGTGTTCTCCCTTTCATTTTAGAATAAGCTTTCTGCTGCAGGTATCTCAATTATCTGTCAAAGGAAGGTGCCCTGAAGTAACTCTTCCATGCAACATTTAAAATAAAAATAAAAATTGGAAAACTGAGGGAGGGTATACAGACAAACTACAGCAGCAGCCTAGGCCAGCTCATGATACCAAAGTAAGTTCACAAACTATCATTTTTGAAGAATAGGGAAAAAAATTCAAAATAAACTGAAAAACTGAAAAATTTGTAAACCTAAATACTTTTTGTAGGAGAAGAAAACTGAAACAAACATAAATCATACGTACAAAATGTACGTATGTACGTATGTACATACGTATGTACGAACACTATATAAATATACAAGCCTGAAGATTTTGGCACAATATGTGACAGAAGAGAAAAGCTTGGAGGTAAAGTATTTCTTAAGGAAAATGAATAAGATTATTGTGTGAATTGTCTGATTTAGCCAGGAGAAAATGGCACGCTCACTTGACGATATCTGAAAGTTTCATTTCTGCCGGTCCTCCTAGGTTTTTTGTGAAGTTGGCATGGCTGCAGCTGGTGTTCTTTCAGATTTCAACTAAAGCAGTAATTATAACCTGATTTATTTCAATGTGGTTTCTTCTTCCACTGTAGAAATATGGTCTTTATCCACCATGAATGTATTAGTGATTTCAGACAATGATTCAAGATTCATATTATTCCCACAGTTTCTAATTATTATGTTTCTTTCCAGTTTTATGAGGATGATCTTGCCCTCCAACACATTTAAAAGCATTTCTTGTTCTTTTTGTTGCAAATACAAGAATAAGCAGATTTTTAAAATGATCACTGAATCACATCATCCCATGAACAGCAAATAAATCAAATCTAAGGACTTTGGCATATACAGATGCTATCAGATTAATCTCAAAGAAGTAGGTATTTGATATTTTGACATTTTATTGGCACCAAAACATGAACACAAATGTTTATTGATCTTAAAGAAAGTATAAAGAAAGCCATAAAGAAGTATCACCATTATAATTTTATGGAGTGGCCAGGGCAGTTTTGTCTAGTTAATACTTTTAGGTGCCTCAGAGAATTGAAGACATTTCTGCTCTGTCAAATTTTTCCCACATTTCCCACCAGAACTTTTGCCAGTACCTGGAACAAAAATCATACAATTGTTTCCAACATATTCAAAGAACGATAGTAGCAATATGGAAAGATGCTACAGATTTGTCTTCCTGTGAGGCTTAGAATAAAGTAGACTGACTACCAGAAAGAACAGTGCCTAGGAAATGTAAAGCATGTACCTAAAGCTTTGAGTAAAGCTAACTTAGCAATTTCCTCTCTGCAAGGAAGCTTAGGAGAGGTAATTATACTGGGAAAACTGAACAGAATTTCCAACAGAGAAGTTACACAGTTTTATTTCCATGGATCCTTTGCCAGAAGCCATTTCTGTTCAAGGAATTCAATAGTGTGTGTGTGTGTGCGCGTGCGTGTGTGTGTGTGTATCTCTGTATCTCTATATCTATTATCTATCTATCTATCTATCTATCTATCTATCTATCTATCTATCCATCTATCATCTATCTATTTATCTCAGGGTTAAACAGGGGAGCAACCCAGCTACAGAAAACACTAAGGACTCCACTGTTCAAAAAAATCTAGAACATTTATTTTGGTGATGTTCTTCAGTTCCATCAGCTTTAAATTTCTAGAAAGCGTGCCATTTGCTCTTCAAATTAATTCTGTGTTATTCCTCTTCTGTGTGTTTAAAGCTCAATTGTGACAAATGGCTGAATTTCAGTGGATAACAATTCTAACAATTCTATAAACCACAGTGGCACAGTAGTTAGACTGCAGTACTGCAAGCTACTTCTGCTGACTTCCAGCTACCTGGAATTTGGCAGTTCAAATCTCACCAGGCTCAAGGTTGACTCAGCCTTCCATCATTCCAAAGTGGGTAAAATGAGGAGCCAAGTTGTTGGGGGCAACATGCTGACTCTTTAAACTGCTTAGAGAGGGCTGTGAAGCACTGCAAAGTGGCATATAAAACTAAATGCTATTGCTTACCACTGTGGTCAATGGTGAGGAGTGCTGGAAATAGCAGTGAAGCTGAAGAACCACAATGTTACTTTAAGTAAGCAAGTATCATGATAGCTTAGAGAGGCCTTCTTGGAAGAATAGAAGTGAGGGAAGAACAATAGCTTATTTTGGGGCATTTCTGGAATAATTGTGTGCATATACACAGTGTAGCTTAATGGAGAGTTTAGAAGTTTGCTTCTCATCACTCAGAAGAAAATGCAATTATTTCCATCATGGCTTCCAAAATACCATGAATTTCCAGTTCATTTGATGCTTCTGTTTTTGGCAGCACTTCACAGAACTGAAAGGTGTATGCTTATTTCGGGGGACTGCTTCAGATTAATTCCAGCTGGGTATGAAAACAATTCCCAGGGTTGCAATAAAATAAGTCTTATTTTTAAAAGACGTGTGTGTTACAGTTTGGAAGCCTTGTCAGAACAGGGAGCAATTTTTGCTACTGGTTCAGTTGAACCAGGCCAAACCAGTAGCTTATCACCACTGATTGTATCCATATCCAACTAGTCACCAGATATTGAATTCGAATCAAATCAAATTTGGCTGTATATTTTTACTTAGTGCATAACAATGGGGGTCACAAACCAATACAATGTTAAAAAGAAGTGTTAAATGATCAGCTACTACAACCAAACACAGGTTAAAACTAAGATACTTGCTGCAACCTCCCTACAATTTAAGATGCCTTGATGAATGAGAGAACTGGGGCTGGCGTCATGGCGGTACAACATGTGATCTTGGAGCTCCAAGATTGCCATTGATATCTCTGCTGCTAGGTGGTCCTTTTGGACCTAAACCGTCCCATAGAGATGGTGATAGAGAAGGACACATCCTGCTGATCCCAGGGATGGTAGATCCAGGAGAAGCCCTTTTTTCCAGCAGCAGAGAGGCAGCCATCAAAGCTGCTGAAGCTGGGATAGCTCCGAGATGGAAGAAAGTTGGAGAGAAAGTGTGTCGGTTTGGTGAGATAATTTTTTATTCATTATTAATTTAGAGAACACCCTAAAAGATTAAAAGAAAAGTTAAAATTGAAGACAGAAGAGATTAAAGTGGTGAAATTAAGCTTGTGCCAAACAGTGTTTTTTAAAAAATGTTTTATTGCTGGATTTTTTACAAACTCTTTTGAATTTTAAACTGGACTGGTCTTTTTTTCTTTAAATGACTATATAATAATTCTTTTTTATTTAAGACCTTTTTCTTTTTTCAATGTTTTATTGTATTTTTTAATTTCTTTTCTTTTTCTTTTGTTTTGAATATAAGGAGGGAAGTGAAAGTAGAAGAAAATAAGTAACACTGCCACCCAGAGGAAACATTGTTTTCTTTTTCTTATTTGACTGTTTGATAACTTTGAGAAAAGCAAGAGTTGGTGTTACATTTCAAGGACTCTGAGCCTGTTTAGATCGTGGGATGAGCACAGAGGATTGTTGATACATGTGCTTCTCTGGGATACTATCAGTGGCTGGAGTCTGGAGTTGAAAGAAAGCTCAGAGTTGAAAGAAAGAAGATTGCAGTGACCTTGGAAAGAGAACTGTAAACTTCGTTTGGAATTTAACAGAAAAGCTTTGGATATTACACAGTGGCAGTGTTTTCTCTTTGACAGAAAGCTTTTTTTTTTTGTTCTTTCTTTTGGGAGTGTTACTTCTCTACTTTCCCTCTCATTTAGTTATTTTTAGCTGGATTGTGGCCTTTTGGAAGAGAAGCCTGTGCTCGTTCCTTTTCTTTTTTGATTTTTTTTTCTTTCCTTTTGGAAATTTTCATGCACCAAAAAATAAATATTTTTCTCTTTTCTCTTTTTTTGTTGGAGATTGTTAATTGTATTTGGTCTATTCTACTCCACTTAATTGGATTAAGGTAAAGAAGAACCTGAAGTTAGTTATTTTTTAATTTTTATTGTGATTGATCAGCAAAAAAGTTGGTTTCTTTTTCCTTTTTTCTTTTTTAAACAACTGGAACCAATTGGATTAAGGTCTACAAGAACCCAAAGATTGTTCTTTTTTAATTAATATACCTGCCCTCCATATAAATGGATTAAGGTATAGAAGAATCTGAAGACTTTGTACTTCTCAGCTATCACATAGTTTATTAATTGTTTGGAATGAGCAGAAAGATAACAGCCACTGGCTCTTCAATACCAACTACCTCTTCTTCATCATCTGGAGGACAAAGGTCAATAGAGACAATGCTGCAGCAGGAAAAGGAAAAGGAAGTGACATTGGAGATGATTATGCAAGGAATCCAAAAAATACAAATAAGAACAGAGAATATTGAAAAGGAAACAGAAAATATTGAACAAAGAACAGAAAAAAGATGAACAAAGAGATAAGAAAATTGGAGATATTGACAGCAGATTGTGTGTGGTTGAACAAGACGAGCAGAATATTAGGATGGGAGATCGACAGATCTAAATTTTATCTCAGATTTCAAAATATAGAAGAAGAAAAGGGAGAAAATTCAGCAGAAATAATGATAGAAATCCTAGCAGAAGCATTGGAGATAACCAAAGAGAAGATGATGGATGGAATAGATGAGGTGTTTCGAGTTTTTACAAGATATGCAGTGAGAAACAAGCTACCAAGAGAGGTTAATATAAGATTTACCAAGAAAGCAATTAAAACATAAATATTACAGATGGCAAGAGAAAAAACACTGAAATATAAATACAAGGAGATTGTTGTCCTGAAACAAGTACCAAGAAGAGTGAGAGATATGACAAGAGAATATCAATTCTTGACTAAAATGTTACTTTAAAAAGATGTTAATTATAGCTGATACCAGAAGGCACAGAATAGATTCAACCGAGAAAGCAGAATTATTTTATGCAGAATATTTTAGAGGGAAAGAGGATGAAACATGAAAAGAAGAGTCATTAATTGAATTTCAAGAGGAATGTTTAGTAGTGACTGAAAAGGAAGAAGTTGTGGTAGGTGATAATGTGGAATCTAAAGAATAAAAACTGAGATCTACTACAGCAGCAAATCCTTCTTATAAAGTATAAACATGGAAGAGAAAAATTGATTACAATTAATATAAATGGACTTAATTCAGCTATTAAAAGAAGTAAAACATTTCATAAATTAGGGAAATTAAAATTTGATATAATCAGCCTACAAGAAGTACATATTAAAAAATAAAACATGAACAACTATTGGTACAGCCAAAATTAGGGAGAATATTTACTGCGTTGACACGATGTAAGAAAAGAGGAGTGGTTTTATATATTAGAGATACAATTCCAGTGAAACAGATCTATACAGATGATGATGGAAGAATCTTGATGGTGGAAATAATGGACAATAATATGAAAATACTTTTAATAGCAATTTATGCTCCAAATGATAATCAAGAAGAATTTTATAGAAAATTACATATGAAAATAATTGAATCGGACTATATTAATATTTGCATGATGGGAGATTTCAATGGAATAGTAGATGATAAATTGGACTATAAAACACAGAAAACAATGAAGCAAAGAAGAAAGCCTCTTCCAAAATCCTTTTTTAAAATGACAGATGAAATAAACTTAAAAGACATCTGGAGAGAAAGAAATGCTAAAACTAGACAATACACTTATTATTCAAATAGACACTCATCATAGTCTTGAATAGATATGACATGAATGTCAATGGAATTGATTTCTAATATACAGGAAATTGATATAGAAACAAGTACTTGGGCAGACCACAATCCAATGACAATTAAATGGAAAGGACAAAGAAGAAGATCTAGATGAACCCTAAACAATACTATATTAAAAGAAAAAGTCTTTGTACAGAAAATGGAGAAAGAATTGGCTTTTTTCTTTCAAGAAAACAAAAAAGAGGATACATCAATGCAGAATCTTTGGAACACAATGAAGGATTATGCCAGAGGCTTGATAATAGACTACACAAGGAAAAGAAATATTATGAAAAGACAAGCTTTTGAAACATTAGAGGATGATTACAAGAGACTTGAAAAAGAGTTACAGAAATTTCCACAAAAAAAGGACATTAAATTAAAAATGGACACAATCAAACTCAAAATGGCTAATGAAAAAGGAGGAACTAGCACAAAAAATCAGAGGTGCTAAACAGAACTATTTCGAAGATGCAAATAAAACCAGGTAGATGGTTAGCATACAAATTGAAAAAACAGAGAGAATCAAGAAAAATAATTCAATTAATAGGTGATCAGGGGCAAGTTTGCTATGGAAATAAAGAGAAGAAAAAAATTATACAAGATTATGATGAAAAAATGTATGAACAAGAGAATATAGACGACGAAAAAGTTAAACAATATCTATAGGAAGCAAATTTATCCCAGATACCCAAAGAGACTGAAATGATGTTGTCCTTCCCACATCTCAAGGGATTCCCATTGTCCTTCCCATTGTCCTTCCCACATCTCAAGGGATTTCTTAGCACAGAACCTTGTAAAAGATCTTAAGAGTTAGCTAGATGGGTGTTAGGGATAACATTGTTCACCCTAACTGTTTTAGGTGAAATACTAAACTATGAATCATAGTTAGTGTATGCAGCTTTAAATGTAAAATAGCAATTGTGGGTGTGGTTATGAAAACCATATAAAAGTAGCAAGGCTACAGCTTGCTCTCTCTCTCTCTGGCTTTGATGATCCCTGATTACTGCTTGGAAGCAAGACTGCATTGCTCAAACGGGAGAGACAACAACGGACTGATTTATGTGAACTGACAATAGGATATTCTACATGGACTTTGCTAACTGAATATCCCTGAATGGACTGACTACATGGTAAATGAATATTGGACTGTTTTTGACTATGCTATAAACTTATACTGGAATAAAATATATTCTTGATAGCACAAGCGTATCTGTTATTTTTACTGTATGTTAATAAACATACAAGCTTAGCTCACTCATTTATCTGTGTGCCTATCTGACTAACGCTGCACATTCTGTTTAGCTTGTCTACCTAACCCTGGTTGGGGAACCCAGGCTTAACAATGGGTATTAGAGATGGTGATCTTCAGGAACCTACCCTTTTTTGGAATTTAAATATTAAAACAACACTTTTCACTGGTTCAGAAAATCTGAGCAATATATATTGAATATCCATAATATTGGCTCCTAGCCAATCAGAATAGACCAGCCTCAAATTTGAAACCAGAAGCTGTGAGACAC
>BLBF01000241.1:86952-110459 GCA_015471245.1 Laticauda colubrina | reverse complement strand
CCAGCCTTGCTGCCAGCCTCCCTGCCAGCCTTGCTGCCAGCCTGCCCACCAGTCTTGCTGCCAGCCTGCCTGCAAGCCTTGCTGCCAGCCGGTCTGCCTGCCAGACTTGCTGCCTGCCTTCCTGGCAGCCTTGGTTCATGTCTACCTGCCAGCCTTGGTGCCTGCCTGCCTGCAAGCCTTCCTGCCAGCCTTGGTGCCTGCCTCCCTGCCAGCCTTCCTCCAAGCCTTGGTTCATGTCTGCCTGCCAGCCTTGGTGGCTCCCTGCCTGCAAGCCTTGCTGCAAGCCTGCCTGCCAGACTTCCTGCCAGCCTTCCTGCAAGCCTTGCTGCCAGCCGGTCTGCCTGCCAGCCTTGCTGCCTCCCTTCCTGCCAGCCTTGGTTCAACTCTGCCTGTCAGCCTTGGTGCCTGCCTGCCTGCCAGCCTTCCTGCCAGCCTTGATGCCTGCCTCCCTGCCAGCCTTCCTGCAAGCCTTCTTTCATGTCAGCCTGCCAGCCTTGGTGGATGCCTTCCTGCCAGCCTTGGTTCCTGCCACCTCCCTGCCAGACAGCAACCCCACAACCATGCAGAAGCACAGCAAGCCTCAGCCATCTACTGCCAGCCCTTGCAAGAGGGACAGGGCTACCTTCCCGCCCCCTGTCCCTCACTCTGGTTCTCCTGGGGCTTCTGCAGCACGGGCTCACTCTTATGGGACTGGCACTTCTGCTGCTTCTACTTCTGGAGGAGCTGATGACAAGCACTCCAGCACCAGCCACCTCCACAGCACCTGCACCCTTCACACCTTGGACTGAGCGACCAAGATGAGTGCCAGAGACTCTTTTTTGTTGGATAGCTTGTTGTTAATAAAGTCTATTTATGATTCACACACTTGCTTCATTTCTTATTTTAATAAAGTCTTGGTGGAAACTTTTAGAAATGGTTTAAGTCTTTGCATGCTTGTGGGATGGGTTAAGATAGCAGTGGGATGGGTTGAGATACCTGTGGGATGGGCAGGGATACCTTTGGGATGGGTAATAGCTGTGGGATAGATAAACCTCCAGTGCAAGCATAGTGGGACTGTATGGTCCACCCTCCCAGGTGTCACACCTACAGCCCTTTATTATCAATAATAATGTAATAATTATCCACACATGTCAACATAAACACAACTCTTAATTAAATGCCCTGTTCATTGTAGCCCAACCAAACATACATGGCCCAATCTCATGGGTGTGATGAGACAGGCTGAAGGAAGCATCCATTAAGCATCTACCATCCTGTCTTGCCACTCCACTGCTCCAGCTCGGGAGTTGCACCAGTGTCTCAGGTGGTTGCGCTGCTTCTTCCCTTCATGTAAGGCTCTGTTGGGGCCTTGCAGATCCTCAGTGTCTATCAGGTTTTGCCCTTACCTCCATTCCCCAGGCTCCATGTCCCCATTGCCTTGTTGGAGGTCCACGAGCCTGTTCTGCAAGACTGGGTAGCGGGTGTGCATGAGATTGTGCAGGATGCAGCAAGCTTCCGTGATCCTCCTCATGGTCTCTGGGCAATGCTGCATAGTGGTGAGAAGTAGCTGGAACCTGTTGGCCAGGATGCCAAAGGCGTTCTCCACCACCCGCCTTGCCCTGGACAGCCTATAGTTGAAGATCCTCTCTTCACGGGTGAGGAGTCTGGAGGTGTAGGGCTTCATGAGGTAGGTTGCGAGGGAGAAGGCGTCATCCCCCATGATGAAGTAGGGCACATCTTGTGTGTCGTTGGGCAGGGGGTCTGGATCTGGGAAGCCCACGATGAGGTTGCATTCCAGTTCCTCCTTGAGGTCACTGGCGTTGTATACCTGGGCATCTGAAGATGAGCCGTTGCCTGAAGCATTGATGTACATGAACTTGTAGTCAGCATCGAACATGGCGAAGAGGATGATGATGAAGAAGCCCTTGTAGTTGAAATAAGTGGATTCTGAGTTGGCTGGTGCTTTGCAGGCCACGTGCTTGCCATCTATGGCTCCAACGGTGTGGGGGAAGTTCCACCTATGATACCACTGCTCTGCAACTTTCTTCCATCCTTTTTCAGTGGAGGGGCACTGGAGGAGCTCCTCCTTGTATTCTTCGATGATAGCCTGCACCACTTCTCTGACCAAAATGCTGATGGTGTTGGATGGCACCCTCCAGCCGTACTGCATGCTCCTGTAGGAGGTCCCTGAGGCCAGGTGGCGCAGAGTGAGTGCCACCTTGAGCCCAGGTTCCAGGCTGGGCTGGAAGCTGGTGTTTGCCTTGGTCAACCTGGGTGTCAGGCGCTTCACAACTTCGTCAAACATGGCTGGAGGCATCCTCATGAAGTTCTGGAACACCCGTGTGTCTTCGTTCCTGAGCTCCACCATCAGCTTGTTGTACATTCCGTCCTCTGCTCTTCTGGTGAACCATCTTCGGATCCAGACTCTTTTTGGGTGGCTCCTTTTCTTCTCGCAGTAGAGTTCACAGAGCCTGCAGATAGCTTCGCACTGTTGCAGAATGATGGTGGCTGCCGAAAGGACTTTGTTACAATCCACGGTGGATATGACTGGATGCTGTGGAAGAGCAAGAGCCAGATGAAGGCTGCAGAGGTCTGAACCGCTGGGCTTCTGTTCTGAAAGTGAGATGCAGGTGAGTTGCTCCCCCTTTTTATAGGCTGTCAGGCGGAGCTCCATTCAAAATCCAGGAAAGAAATACTTAGACTCTTTAGTTTAGAGAAAAGATATCTTTTACTGAAAGTGAACTGGTAGCAACCAAAGAATTCTGAATCTGAGAATTTAGGCGCGCAATTCACATATAGAAAGTGATGGAAATGTTCCCATCCCCAATAGTTCAAATGACACTTCCAATTAGAAGTTGTGGATATGATCAGGGGGCAACCTCCGGGGAAAATTAGGCCCCTGTCCGTTGACCTTGGCATATTTTGATAACGGGTTGCAGTTGCGCGTAGAGAAGAAAGCTAAGCGAGAAATAGAAACCTAACTCTATTTTATGCTCCCCCCTCCCATTTATACAACAGACGAATGTAACACCTCCAGCTCATTTCCCAACTTATTCCTACCTCCCTTCCCCCCCCTCCCTTCCCCCCCGTTACTTATGGCAGTCAAAAAGATGCAAAGCAATAGCAGAAGATCTTGAAGACTGACATTCGGCCCTCCTAGAAAAAGGAATATCATCAGTCCTAGAAGTCCCAGAAGAGAGAGAGGAGAAAATATAAAGACAATTATTAATCATTAAACAATTTCAAAACAATACACTCCTAAGGCTTATCAGGATACTTTGAACAAAATGCTTTGATCAACTTAGGGGCTTTAACATCGGTTTCATTAACCAATTCAGCTTGTGAAGAAGGGAAATGTTTCCAGGCTACAAGATACTGGAGTCGACCCCTCCATTTGCGAGAATCCAGAATTTCTTTAACTTCAAAATGTTGTTCGCCTTCAATCAATATTGGTATGGGAGAGTCAGTCTGGATGGGTCTTAGGTCAGAAGTACGTTCAGGTTTTAGCAAACTAACATGGAAAACCGGATGAATTCGTCGAAGAGTTTTGGGTAAGTTCAGCTGGACCGTTACAGGATTTATAATCCGTTCAATTGTGAATGGACCAACGTACTTAGGACCAAGCTTCTTTGACTTTTGAGTGGTCTGCAGGTATCTGGTGGACAGGAAAACCTTGTCGCCCACTTTATATTCTTTCTGTGGGGATCTTTTCTTGTCTGCAAATTTCTTATGAGCTTGATGGGCCTCATCTAATGCTTTGCGTGTTACTGGCCAGTTAAGTTGGAATTGAGTTATCCATTCATCCAACGAATGGATGTTGGGCTTTTCACGAGGAAGTTCAGGTATGGGAACGAAATCTTGTCCCGAAGCCACTTTAAATGGAGTAAATCCAGTACTGCTGTGTACGGAGTTGTTGTATGCCACTTCGGCAAATGGTAGTAATTCGGACCAGTTATCTTGTTGATAATTTATGTAACATCTGAGATATTGTTCTAACACTGCATTAGTCCTCTCACAGGCCCCATTGGTTTGGAGGTAGTGGGCGGAGCTTAGCCCCTGGGAGGAGCCTATTAACTTCAGGAACTCTTTCCAAAAATTTGAGGTAAATTGGACCCCTCTGTCAGAGATTATGCGTTCCGGGATGCCATGTAACCTATAGATATGTGATATAAATAGTTTAGCCAGCGTCTTAGCAGAGGGAATCTTGGAACAAGGTATGCAATGTACTTGTTTGGAAAACAAATCAGTCACTACCCAGATGACCGTGTTTCCACCACTTTCGGGTAATTCTACTATAAAGTCCATAGAGATTTTCTTCCAGGGAGTCGTTGGTCTAGCTACATTTTGTAACAATCCTACTGGCTTACCAGGAGGTCTCTTTGCCGAAGCACAAATCGGACAGCTAGCTACATAAGCTTCAATGTCCTTCTTTAAAGTAGGCCACCAGAATTGCCGCTTAACCAGATGTAAGGTCTTCACAAATCCGAAATGGCCAGCTGCATTAGAATCATGAGCCTGTTGTAGTATTTGGCTCCTCAGTACCTGTGGCACATACAACTTGGCCCCCACCCAAGCCAAACCATCTCTAATTGTATAGTCACTTGAATGAGCCAGGAACCATTCGTCCAGTTTTAAAACTTCTTTTAATTGTTTGGTAAGGTCATTCGATAAAACCACTTCTTGGTTCTTCCTTTGGGCTCTGGTGACCACTGGGGCAGCTAGGTGTTTAGCTGAGACAATTGGGCTTATCACCACCTGACGCATACTATTATATTGAGGTAGTCTAGAGAGAGTATCCGCCATGAAGTTCTTCCCGCCTGGAATGTACTTCAATGAGAAATTGAATTGCTTGAAGTACTGGGCCCGGCGAACTTGTTTAGGGGACAGCTTCTGGGGTGTTTTTAAGGCTTCCAGATTCTTATGATCAGTCCATACCTCAAACGGGTGATTTGCTCCTTCCAGGAAATGTCTCCAGGTCAGCAAGGCCCAACGAACTGCAAAAGCTTCTTTCTCCCAGACGGCCCATCTTCTCTCTGTTTCAGACAGTTTACGGGAGGTATATGCACAAGGCTGTAAGGTCCCTTTCTCGTTGATTTGAAGTAATACCGCTCCAATAGCTACATCACTTGCATCGGCTTGAATCACGAAAGGAGTGTCCATATCCGGGTGTTTCAGCACTGGTTCTGCAGCAAACAGTCATTTTAGCTTTTCAAAAGCGGCTTGGCACTCCATGGACCACTCCAGCGGCTTTCCTGGCCTTGGCTTCACCTCCCCTTTTGTTTTCAAGAGATTTGTGATGGGCATTGCTATCTTAGCAAACGTCAGGATGAATTGCCGATAAAAATTTGCAAATCCCAAAAAGCTTTGAAGTTGTTTTCTGGTGCGTGGTGGAGCCCACTCCAGAATGGCACGCACCTTCTCTGGATCCATCTCCATGCCTTCGGATGAAATGCGATATCCCAAATAGTCAATTTTGTCTTGGTGGAATTCACACTTTGACAATTTAGCATACAACTTAGCAGCACACAGTTTCTGTAAAACTGACTGCACTAACTTCACATGATCATCCAGGGTCTCCATGTAGATAAGGATATCATCAAGATAAACCAAAAAACCCCTGTATAAATGTTCATGTAACACTTGATTTATAATTTGCATGAATACAGCTGGGGCCCCTTGTAAACCAAAAGGAAGAACGTTGAATTGGAAACAACTCATCGGGCAGTTAAAAGCGGTCTTCCACTCATCCCCTTCCTTAATTCGAATCCGGTAGTATGCTTCTCTCAAATCCAACTTCGTGAAGATCTTTCCCTTCGCTAAATGGACCAATATGTCTTTCATCAAAGGAAGGGGTACACGTTTTCCACAGAAATAGCGATCAAATTTCTGTAATCCACCACCAAGCGTTTGGAACCATCTTTCTTTTCACGGAACAACACTGGGGCCACTACACAGGGTCTAGCAGGTTGAATGAAACCACGTTCCAAATTTTTATCAATAAATAATCTTATCTCTTCCAATTCCCATGGGGTCATTGAGTACAACTTTGGTTTCGGGAGCTTCACCCCAGGCAAAATCTCAATAGCACAGTCTGTTGGTCGGTGAGGTGGAAGCTCATCCGAGGCCCTCTCACTGAACACTTCTTTTAAAACCCAATACTCTTTAGGAATTTTCTCCTCATCTTTTACGGGCTCAGTACCTGTAGAAGCTATTTCAATTAGGTCCCCAGGCTTCGGCTGAGATCTGGCCCCTTCTCTCGGTCGCTGCTTTGTGCGTATGCGCAACAACCCCTTTCTCCAGTTAACCTGGGGGTTCCATTTCCGGAGCCAGGGCAATCCCAGTATTAATGGTTGCTCCATCCCAGGGACCATAATAAAGCACAGGGTCTCATCATGCTCTCCCATGACCATTTCTATAGGTTCCATGACAAAACGTGCAGGGCAACCTCCAGCCACTGATCCATCTAGTTGGCAAAGGGAAATGGGCATCTTCAAAGGTTTTAACTTTAGGCCCATTTTCTTCACTACTTCCGTGTTTATTATACACCTGGTGCACCCAGAATCTAACAGGGCTAGCATCTCCCCTTCGACCCCTGAATTGGGTACCCTCAACTTCACCGGAATGGTCATAGGGCCCACACTTGGACTTACCAGGAAGTCATCTTCCGAGTCAGAATCCTCCTCCTCAGGGGTCACTGGGGCTTCTGATTCCTCTCCTGCGGGAGGGGCGACCTCTGCTGTCTCTTTCGACTTTAGTGCTGTTTCGCGAGGCTTCGCTGGGGACTTTTCAGGTTTCTTTCCTTCCTTTGGCGCCCCCTTTGGCTCCAACTCGACTCTGCAGTTCACAGCCCGGTGACCTTCTTTCCCGCATCGAAAGCAGGCCGAGGGGTTGGGTCTTGACGCCACTCCTCCCTTCTGGGGTTTAGGAGCCTCTTGAGGGCGCGAGGGGGAAAACTTGCTCCACCCATAACCTCCCCGCCATTTACTTCGGATTAAATCAATTTCCACTTCTTCTGCCAGCAGGTACCACATCTGCAAGTCATTGGGGTCTCTTCTAGCAGTGTATCTCTGGTACACATCTTCATTTAAACCATCTTTAAACAGTTCTATCAGGGCTTCTTGGGGCCAGCCTCGGAAATGGCCTGCTAACTGTCTAAATTCTTGAGTGTAATCAGCCACAGACCTCCGCCCCTGTTTTATGTTTTTCATCCTAATTCGGGCCTTGTGCTCCGCCAGTGGGTCCTCAAACCTAGCCCGCAGTGCAGCCATAAATAGGTTATAATTCAGCAACTGAGGAGCATTATTATTATGCAAAGTCACCATCCACTCTGCCGCTATTCCCTCCAGAGCCCTGGTAACACACCTCACTTTGGCTGCTTCTGAGGGAAAATCCTCCCCATACTCCTCCATATGGCTCCAAACTTGAGCTAAGAAAAATCCCAAGGCTTTGGGATCCCCTCCGTATTTTACTTCTAATGGAGGCAGCCTAGGAGCTCTACGCCTTCTAGGAATCAAACCTCCCTCTGAAGACCCTGGGGCTACTGCTGGATTGGGTTGATTTATGGGAGAGGGAGTTGCTCTGCTTCTTCTGGCTGGGGCTACTTCCCCTCCCCCTTCATACCTTTGTGGAGCTTGAGGTTGTTCAAAGGCTTCATTCAGGAGTTTCCTGGCTTGATCCAGCAAGAGTTCCCTCTTTTCCTTCTCTTGCCAAGGCTCCTCTTTTCCATGCCGGCGGGTAGTTGTGACCCCAGGGGGGAGGGTCCTTCTCCGGATCTTTCCAACCAACTCCCACCGACCATCTAGGCTTCACAGCTGGATCCTCTTCCAGACTGAGCTCTGCTAGTGATTGGGCTTCCTGCACCAGCAAAGAATCTTGGCCTCCAATGGCTCCCAGATCCTCCTGGTCACTATTTGAAGATGACATGATGTCCAGGCCCCCTCAGAAGAAAATTGGGTATTCTCTCTGGGTGGGCAAGTGGAAGAGATTCAGAATAATGTCAGGCAGAGCTCCATTCAAAATCCAGGAAAGAAATACTTAGACTCTTTAGTTTAGAGAAAAGATATCTTTTACTGAAAGTGAAGTGGTAGCAACCAAAGAATTCTGAATCTGAGAATTTAGGCGCACAATTCACATATAGAAAGTGATAGAAATGTTCCCACCCCCAATAGTTCAAATGACACTTCCAATTAGAAGTTGTGGATATGATCATGTGGGCATCTTCAGGTGATGATGAGGCCTCTGTCCGTTGACCTTGGCATATTTTGATAACAGGTTGCAGTTGCGCAGAGAGAAGAAAGCTAAGCGAGAAATAGAAACCTAACTCTATTTTATGCTCCCCCCTCCCATTTATACAACAGACGAATGTAACACCTCCAGCTCATTTCCCAACTTATTCCTACCTCCCTTCCCCCCCCCCCCGGTTACTTATGGCAGTCGAAAAGATGCAAAGCAATAGCAGAAGATCTTGAAGACTGACATAGGCAGTATAGGTTTTCCTCTAGGCATCCTCTAGGCATCCTCTAGACATCCTTAATATCCGAGATAGGTCCCCTGTGCAAATGTTTTTTCCATTTTTAACGCTTTGTTTCCGTGCTGCATCCGCTAGGCATCCGTTCTGCATCCGTTCTGCATCCGTTCCACTTCCTCCCTGCGTCTGGGCAGATGGAGTTATGTGGATGCGTAGCGGATGCGTAGCGGATGCGTAGCGGATGCATAGCGGATATAGCGGATGCGTAACGGATGCATAATGGATGTGTAGCAGATGCGTAGCGGATGCAGAATGGATGAACTGGATACATTTTCCGGCAAAAGTTTTAGGCAGCCCAAAACTTTCTGAGCAGATGAAACGTCCATAAACGGATGCAGGATGGATAGAGAGGAAGCCAAATGGAGGCAGTGAGTACATCGCATTTTCGAATGGATGGCAAGGTTTTTTGTCCGTTTTACATCCTCTTTGCATCCGTTGGTTCAGTGTGACATGGGCTTAATAAGGGATCTTCCCAAATTCAGGGAAAGTTTTGGCTTTCCAGGAATTGGAAGCAGAACATTGCAAGACAATATGACTGGGGCAGGTAGGCTGGCATATTAAGGAAAAGGGATGGGAAATTGGAGCACTAATTTCTTCTATCAGCATCTCTCTACTTCATCTAGTTTGCTGAAATGGGAACACTGACATGGAAGGAGACTTTGAACTTCTCCTGTCCACTGTTAAAAGCAAGGAAGCCAAAGTATATTTCACTGTGGAAATCCAGTTTGTGTTAATCAATCTATAACAAAGGAGAGTCCATGACTTTCTAGAGCAGAAATTGATTTCCATCCAAGTCTAACAGGAAGAAGTCTTTGGAGATTGAAAAGATGCTGCTGTGTTTCCATGGCTTATTCTATTTTATTCATAATTTCCAAACAGCTTAACCTTTGAGGATGTCCCTTTTCTCAATCCATAGTGTTTAAAAGTCTAATTAAGATGACTTTTTTAATATGCATTATGCAGACTACATTCATCCTAACTTGATCACTAGGTGGGAAGGAGCCCTTTGGCTAACATAATGTGTATGCAACAAAACAATATAATGTTATTTTGTGTATTGTAACTATTTGAATTAAGATTTCTTTATTATCATTGGATACTGTATACACAGTATACATACGATGAAATTCACATAACATCCATAGACCAGACCAACGCACGCACATACTTTACAATCCCCAAACACCCCACACACCTGCCAAAATTCCCCACCCCCTAAAAAAATACAAGCATCCACACAACAGACCAAGTGATACTGTCCAATAGCTAATGGTGGTCCTTAAATTCATTGTTAAGTGCAATTATAGCTCTGGGAAAACATGTGTTTTGAATTTTAATTGTTCTGTATCTTCTGCCAGAAGACAACAGTTCACAACGATTGTAAACAGGATGGGAAGAGTCTCCAAGAATGTTGGAGACTTCCTCAAACAGCGAGATGCAAAGTTGTCATCCAGGGCTGGTAGCTGGAGCCTGATTATATTCTGGGCAGTTTTAATTATTCTCTGTAGACCATTTTTGTCCACTACAGAGCTGCTCCCATACCATGCAATAATGCCATATGTCAGGACACTATCAATGGTGCTGTGGTACTAGGACAGAAGTAAATGCTGAGATAGATTTATCTTCCTGAGCATTCTCAGAAAGTACAGCTCTTTCAGTGCATTCTTCATAAGCATTCAAGTCCATGAGAAGTCCTTAGAGATATAAGTGCCCAGAAATTTAAAACTACCAACTCTCTCCACCTCCTCGCCATTTATGTACAGTGGTAAATGTACATCTCTCTTCCTCCTGAAGTCAGTTATAAGTTCTTTAGGGTTTTTTTGTATTAAGTGTAAGATTATTTTATTTACATCACAGTATCAGCCCTTGTACTTCCTTTCTATAAGCAGACTCATTGTTCTTATTAATGAGCTCCACGCTGTTGTGTCCTCCACAAATTTAATAATTGCATTGGTATTATACAATGGGGTGCAGTCATGTGTGTACAAAGAATAAAAGAAGGGGTGACTTCCAGTTTGTTCCTCATTGGAGTTGAAGCAGAATCCGCGATTGTGTATGGTTTTGCCCAAGCTCACTTGCTGGAGAGACTCAATCAGGACCGGCCCCACCCTGTAGGGGTGATGAAAAAGGAGGAAATTGCCTGGAGAGTTGAGCAACTCCTGTCCCTGACAGGAAAATCCCTCTCAAAGGCAAGCTGCAGCGGTGGTCTTAAAATGACCACCACAAAGACAAAGAAAAAGAAAAAAAGTGAGAAGATATAATGGTGGTAGGCATTTGGAGAGAATTTTGAAAGGTTGAAAATAAACATTGAAGAACTATGAATTAATGTGAATATATGCAATGAGAGATGTATGATATATTGATGCCACACTATTAATGTATTGTTGTTATATGTATATTGAAATAAAAAAAAATTGGAAAAGAAAAGAATAAAAGAAGGGGCTTAGCACACAACCCTGGGGGGCTCCTGTGCTTAGCATCAGAGCAGAAGAATGGTGAGATCCCATCCTTACTGACTGTGGCATATCTGTCAGAAAATCCTTTATCCACAAATAAATCTTCTGATTTATACCCAAACTGGACATTTTAAGAAACAACCTGTTGGGTAGAATGGTGTTAAAGGCAGAGCTATAATCCACAAATAACAGCCTTGCATATGTTCCCTGTTGTTCCAAATAATTCAATACAATATGGACAACAATAGACGGAGCATCATCAGTTGATCTGTTACTCTTATATGCAAATTGGCATGAGTACAAGGTAGATGGAAGACTAGTCTTAATGTAGTTCAACATCAGTCTCTCAAAAAATTTCATGACAACAAATGTTAAATGTACTGATCTATAATCATTGAGAGATACCACTGCTGTATGCTTAGGGACTAGCACTTTAATGGATATCTTCAGGCAGGTAGGGATAGAGCACTGTGACAGGGAAAGATTGAAAAAAATCTGTGAATACTCAAGCTAACTCTGCAGTGCTGTCTCTAACAACTCATCCCAAGATTCCATCTGGACCAGCTGCCTTCTGGGTATTAATATTCTGGAAATATTCACATAATATTCACATCACAAATCTGCAGTAGAACTGATTGTCTGTCAATGGTAGATGTTAGTGGTGTACTATCAGTGGTAGATACTGGAATGATGGTCGTTCCTGTTTCCACCTCAAAATGGCTGAAGAATTGATTTAGCTGCTCAGCCAAAGAATCACTACTGCTAGACAAACTATTTTTGTTGCTCTGCTCTATAATTTGTTGCAGACCTTGCCATACCTGATGGGAGTCTAAGCTCTCAAAATGATGTTCAATCCTCCATCTGTAGGTAGCTTTAATGTCCCTGATGCCCTTTTTCAATTTCGCTCTTGCCTCTGTGTACTGTAGCGCATCATCAGAATGAAAAACAACATTTATAGCTCCTAATAAAAGATACACTTCTCTATTTATCCAGGGCTTGTTGTATTTGTCTGGTGATACTGACAACATCAATGCAGTAAGCAGCATAAGCAAGTCCTTCCCCAGATCATTGAACCCTTAATGTGTCATTCCCTAGGGAATGCAGCCATTGTGGTGAGAGTCTTGTAACATGATTATATAGCAATAAAGTTTTGTTTGAGACTCTTCCCAAGTAGCTCTGGTTGATTTCACCTGACAATGATAGAGGATTTTTTTTTTCCTGAAGGGCATCTCATAAAGATGGAAAATACCAACTTAGTGTGACTGAACATTTAATAACAGACATATATTTTCCCTCCTATTTAATTGACATTACCATGACAATCTTTCTAAACTGTCATACTTGATTTAGGTAAATATAGTATAAGAAGTCCAACATATTTCCATATTTGTTTTCCCCTCTTAATTAATAGCATTAATTTTGAATTTTTTAAAAAATGTAATCATCCATATTTACTTGGAAACCAGCTCATAGCAATTCCAAAAATTTAGCACAAGTTGATAAGATAAAGATTTAAACCCCAAAACATTAATTAAACAGTTTAAATGAGGAGCAAAACACTTATAATGATTTACTGAAAAGTATCAAGGGGAAATGAATAATTTCCATTAAATGGGTCTCTGGTTGATAAAAGCTCCCCTTTTGTTCAAGAAGGAAAATAACATGTTCCCACTTCTCTTCAGATCCTGAATAATTGCTTCATTAAGGTAAAATATGTTTCAAGTTGAACTCTGTTTCTATGGATTTAACTGACATGGTTTGGCTGCCAATCAAAGATGATCTGTCTCACAATCATCTCCCTCTTTCTCAATTTATCTCTCTTTGTCTCTGTCTTTCTCTCTGTCTCTCTTCATTTGTCCCTCTGATTCTTTTTGTTCAAGATTTCCTTGACTTCCTAGTCAAGTGATGGCATCATTTCTCTTAGGTTACCAGGAAATTACATTTCATGTAGAGCAGCAAAAAGCTTCCAAAAGCAAGTTGTGTTGTGGCTACTCATACAATTCCCAGTGAATGAACCCTATCTCAATATAAACAATTTTATCATTTCAAAACCAATAATAGCAAGCTCTGTCTTAAGCCCCTGTCACACTGCACCAACGGATGGAAAGAGGATGTAAAACAGACAAAAAAGCTTGCCATCCGTTCGAAAACGCGATGTAATCACTGCCTCCGTTTGGCTTCCTTTCTATCTGTCCAGCATCCATTTATTCACGTTTCATCCGTTCAAAAAGTTTTAGGCTGCTTAAAACTTTTGCGTGGAAAATGTATCCAGTTCGTCAGTTCTGCATCCACTACGCATCCGCAATGCATCCGTTACGCATCCACTATATCTGCTTGGCATCCGTTCCACATCCGCGCAACTCGCATCTGCTCGGACGCAGGGAGGAAGTGGAACGGACACGAAACGGATGCAGAACGGATGCCTAGCGGATGCAGAATGGAAACAAAGTGTTTAAAACGGAAAAAAGTTTGCAGAGGGGACCTATCTTGGATATTAAGGATGTCTAGAGGATGCCTAGAGGAAGCCTAGAGGATGACTAGCGGAAAACCTATACTGCCTATAAAAAGGGGGAGCAAATCGTCTGCATCGCACTTTCAGCCCAGCAGCCCAGCGGTGCAGACCTCTGCAGCCTTCATCTGACTCTTGCTCTTCCACAGCATCCAGTCATGTCCACCGTGGATTGCGACAAAATCCTTTCGGCAGCCAAAATCCTTCTGCAACACTGCGAAACCATCTACAGTCTCTGTGAACAGTACTGCGGAAAGAAAAGGAGGCACCCAAAAAAGTCTGGTTCCGAAGATGGTTCACCAGAAGAGCACAGTATGTACTTTACGACAAGCTGATGGTGGAGCTCAGGAGCGAAGACCCTCGGGCGTTCCAGAACTTCATGAGGATGCCTCCAGCCATGTTTGACGAAGTTGTGCAGCGCCTGACACCCAGGTTGACCAAGGCAAACACCAACTTCCGGCCCAGCCTGGACCCTGGGCTCAAGGTGGCACTCGCTCTGCACCACCTGGCCTCAGGGACCACCTACAGCAGCATGCAGTACGGATGGAGGGTGCCACACAATACCATCAGCATTGTGGTCAGAGAAGTGGTGCAGGCCACCATCGAAGAATACAAGGAGGAGTTCCTCCAGTGCCCCTCCACTGAAGAAGGATGGAAGAAAGTTGCAGAGCAGTGGTATCATAGGTGGAACTTCCCCCACACCGTTGGAGCCATAGATTGCAAGCACGTGGCCTGCAAAGCGCCAGCCAATGCAGGGTCCTCTTATCACAACTACAAGGGCTTCTTCAGCATCATCCTCTTCGCATGGTCGATGCTGACTACAAGTTCATGTACATCAATGCTTCAGGCAACGGCTCATCTTCAGATGCCCAGGTATACAACAACAGTTACCTCAAGGAGGGGCTGGAAAGCAACCTCATGGTGGGCTTCCCAGATCCAGACCCCCTCCCCAACGACACGCAAGATGTGCCCTACTTCATCATGGGGGATGATGCCTTCTCCCTCACAACCTACCTCATGAAGCCCTACACCTCCAGATGCCTCACCCGTGAAGAGAGGATCTTGAACTACAGGCTGTCCAGGGCAAGACGGGTGGTGGAGAACGCCTTTGGCATCCTGGCCAACAGGTTCCAGGTACTTCTCACCAACATGCAGCATTGCCCAGAGACCATGAGGAGGATCGTGGAAGCTTGCTGCATCCTGCACAATCTCATGCGCACCCGCTACCCAGTCTTGCAGAACAGGCTCGTGGACCTCCAACAAGGCAATGGGGACATGGAGCCTGGGGAATGGAGGCAAGGGCAAAACCTGATCGACACTGAGGATGTGCAAGGGCCCAACAGAGCCTCACGTGAGGCAAAGAAGCAGCGCAACCTCCTGAAACACTGGTGCAACTCCCCAGCTGGAGCAGTGGAGTGGCAAGACAGGATGGTAGATGCTTAATGGATGCTTCCTTCAGACTTTCTCATCACATGGATGAGATTGGGCCATGTATGTTTGGTTGGCCTACAATGAACAGGGCATTTAATAAAGAGTTGTGTTTTATGTTGACATGTGTGGATCAATGCTTACATTGTAATTGTTAATGAAGGGCCATAGGGTTGGCACCTGGGAGTGTGGACCATACAGTCCCACTATGCTTGCACTGGAGGTTTATCTATCCCACAACTATTACCCATCCCATAGGTATCCCTTCCCATCCCACAGGTATCCCTTCCTATCCCACTGCTATCTTAACCCATCCCACAAGCATGCAAAGGCTAAACCATTTCTAAAAGTTTCCACCCAGACTTTATAGAAAAAAATTAATGAAGCAAGTGTTTGAAACAAAGATAAACTTTATGAATAACAAGCTGTGTCCAAATAAAGTCCACAAATATCCAGGCAGCCAGTCTCTTGCACTCCTCTTGGTCACTCAGAGGTGTGTGCCCAGGCTAAGGTGTTAGGGAGCAGGTGCTGTGGAGGTGGGTGCTGCTGCAGTGCTGGTCTGAGGTGTTATTGGAGTGCCTAGCCCTGAGACAACAGGAGACGGTGTGTTGAGGAAGGTGTCGGACAGCTGGCTCAGCCCCGTGATGCTGAGAGGTCCTTCCTCCATGCCATGGGGTGTCAGCCTCAGTACTGAGGACAGATGTACTGAGGCCGGGCTTGGCTGTGGGATGGAGGAAGAAGCAGTGTAGTGGGGCTGCCTGCTCTGCAGCGGGGTGAGGACTGTCGTGGTTGGCATCGGTGGCATCAATGGAACCGGTTGCAACGGTGTCGCCCGATGACTCTGTGCCTGCATTTGTAAGGGCTGCTGTCTGTGCTGTTGGACCTCTGGGTAGCTGTAGCCCTGGTATGTGAGGGGCTGTGGGAAGCCTTGGTATGGGAGGGACATCACCTGGAGTGGAGGAGCAGACCTGGACTGGGTGGGAGCAGGTGCCTCTGGGTCTGGAGGGTTGTTAAGCAGCGTGGTGATCCTCTCCTTCACCACCTGGTACTGGGGATCCGCCATTTCCTTGAGGGTCTGGTTCACATAATTGAGGAAGGGCTTGCGGTTGGAGGAGGAGGATTCGATGGGGACCAGCTGAGAGAGGAGGCCTATGGTGGTGCGGATGGTGTCCCTGATCTCCACCAGGACCTTGTGGCTCTGCCCCTCCTGCATTCCGGCTCTCTGCCTTACTGTGGTGGCGGAGGTGTGGGTGGATGCTGCTTCAGCAGCAGTGGACTCGATGTCTCCTTTCTCCCACTGCACCAGGGAGTCCTCATCACTCTCCACCACGCTTTCAACACCTGCCCGGGGGTTCTCCGCTGTGGCACGCTCCACAGAAACCTGCATGGAGACAGGGACTGACTCTCAGCCGCCAGAGGACTGGCTCCCAGCAGGCTGCCGGAGAGAGAGGGTAGAGATTTGGGCTCCTGGTGCTCCTCGGTGGCGGACCTCACCCTCCAGGAAGCTGCACTTGGCCATGACATTGGTCTCTCTGTCCGTCAGCGTAAGCCTGGCCTGGCCAGATTTTTTGTGGTGCAGCTTCCCGTACCAGGTGTGCATGTACTTCCACCAGCCGAGGAGCACCTCCGAAGTGTAGCCCATACTCTCCGCCCTCTCTCTCCAAGCAGCCTGCTTCTTCTTGGTGTCCCTGTACAGCCGGTGTCCCTTCTGCCACAGATAGTCGTTCTCTCTCAGCCACTCCAGCACCTCATCCTCGTGCACTTCCTCAGTGTAGGACTGCCTCCTCTCCCGTTGTTGCATACGCCTCTTCCTCCCTTTGGCAGGACCAGATGGGCCCTCATCAGAGGTTATAGGGGCTGCTCCTCCACACCAACAGCAGCAGCAGCAGCAGCACCAGCACCAGCACCAGCAGGATCATAATCAGCAGCAGCAGCAGCAGCAGCAGCATAATCACCAGCAGGATCATAAGCAGCAGCAGCAGCAGCAGCAGCAGCAGCAGCAAGACCAGGATGAGCAGCAGCAGAGTAAGCACCAGCAGCAGGGTCAGCAAGACCAGGAGCACGAGCAGAACGAGCAGGACCAGCAGGACCAGCAGGACCAGGAGCAGCTTCAGCAGAGTACGCAGCAGAAGCACCACTGCCAGGAGCTGCTACAGCAGAAGCTCCAGCAACAGAAGAGCGAGCCCAAGCAGCAGAAGCCCCAACAGAAGATGAGTCAGGGACATGGGGCGGGAGGGTGGCCCTGTCCCTCTTGCCAGGGATGGCGGCAGGTTGCTGAGACTTTCGCTTCTTCCCCATGGTTGTGGGGTTGCTGGCTGGCAGGAAGGCTTGCAGGAAGGCTGGCAGGCACCAAGGCTGGCAGGAAGTCTTGCACCAAGGCTGGCAGGAAGCCTGTTAGGAAGCCTGGCAGGAAGGCTGACAGACAGACTGGCTGGCAGGGAGGCTGGAAGGCAGGCTGGCAGCAAGACTGGCTGGGAGGCTGGAAGGCAGGCTGCCAGCAAGGCTGGAAGGGAGGCTGGAAGGCAGGCTGCCAGCAAGGCTGGAAAGGAGGCTGAAAGGCAGGCTGGCAGCAAGGCTGGCAGCAAGGCTGGCAGGGAGGCTGCCCAGGAGGCTGGGAGGCAGGCTGGGAGGCAGGCTGGCAGCAAGTCTTGCAGGCAGACATGCAGGCAAGAAATCGAGGTATCCAGCAGCAGGTCTTTCCTCGGAATGCTGGCCACGTGCGAGCTGCTTCCCTTTATATCCGGGGGGCTTGCGCAATGCATTCCCCCCGCATGCGCAATTAACGCCAGGCATCCGTTAGGCTTCCACTGTGCATCCGCGAGGCTTCCGCTCTGCATCCGCTTCATCCGCTGTGCATCTGTTCTGCATCCGCTGTATCCACTTCGCTGAGGCCCCCCAGTAGCCTAGCGGACGGGCCATCCGCTTCCATCCGCTGGGCTTCCATTCCTCATCCGCTTTGCATCCGCCCTGCGTCCTCTCCGCGTCCATGTTGTCCGCTCCAATTATGCAAATTTTCACCCCTTTTGAGCACGGATACAACGGATGTAACATTTTTCTCTTCCGTTGTGTCCTTTTTGCATCCGTTGGGCAATATGACACGGCCTTTTGACATTTATGATCCGTTAAGAATCATAAGATAATCTAAGAAATGCATAAATAACAATCCACTTAGTTTATACAGTAAGGAAACTCTTCAAAATGTATTGAGAACTTTGAAAGGATTGGTATGAGTTAGCAGTTTATAAGACTCTATGTTGTTGGTAACTGAAGAGGATCCTGACTGCATTATTTCCTAATGGACAAAGGACTTATTACAAAGCTACTTTAAAACATACAGCATATTCATTCTGTGGAGGTTATAGTTAAAGGAATCTAATATGTCATATCACCCCTTACTGTGCTTCCATCTGATGTTGTTTGTTTTTTTTTTGCTAAAACTCATCTACAGCCCTGCTACTGGTATTAGGCAGAAATTTCAGATAGCTATATGAATACTATTTAGACTTCTACACTGCTTCATAGTGCCTTTCAGCCCTCTCTAAAGGTTTCACAGAGTCAACATATTGCCCCCAATAATTTTGGATCTTCATTTTACCCACCATGGAAGGATGGAAGGCTGAGTCAACCTTGAGCCTGTGGGTATTTGAACTGCCAAACTGCAGGCAGTCGACAGTCAGCAGAAGTAGCCTACAGTACTATATTCTAACCACTGTGCTATCAAGATTCTATTAATGCATTGATTTCTGTCTGGAAGATAAATTGTGTGTGAATCATTCCAACATTCAGGTTTCATAATGCAATCCTTGAACCAACCAAGATTTGGTTCATAATCTAGGAAATACAGCACATTTTGATAATCCATTGATAATGTTTGGTCCTGTTCTGAACTAATCAAAAGGTAGAATCCAGACAGTTGGATTGGAAATCAAGCATTCTCAGCTGATATTGAGTTATAGTGGATGTACAGATTATTCTTCCTTTTCTCTATCCGTGTTTTGTATTTAAACTCATTGTCCAACAATTGCTCTGTATGCAGAATGCCAAGATGCGTGCTGAGAACTTCACTTCAGAAACAGGGTTCATTCTCTTAGGACTCACATCTCATCAAAATCAATGCATTGTGCTATTTGTAGTCTTCCTAACAATGTACTTGCTCACAGTTTTGGGTAACCTTCTAATTATCATATTGGTACACATTGATGCTCAACTCACTTCTTCCTCAGCCATCTTGCAAGCCTGGACATAGCGTATGTCACCAGCTCTTTGCCTCAGACTTTAGCCCACCTGTTGGCTGGAAAAGGAGTGCTTCCTCAATAGGTTGCATCTTACAGGGAGGCACTGCTCTAAGTTTGGGCAGTACTGAATGCTTATTATTGGGTGTCATGGCTTATGATCGTTACTTGGCTATCTGCAACCCCTTGAGATATGCCTCTGCCATGAACAGAAAGCACCAACATCTGCTTGCCATCTCCTGCTGGATCATAGGTTGTCTTCTCTCAACTGTCACTATTGTTTGCATCTTTTGTCATTCCTTCTGTGGTACCAATCTCATTAACCACTTTTTCTGTGAGCTGCGTTTTTTGCTAGCTCTTACATGTGATGATGTAAAGCACACCAGAGACATACTTAATGATTTATCTGTTTTTGTAGTTCTGGTTCCCTTTTCGGTAATCTTGTGTTCCTATAGTTGCATCCTGCGTTCAATATTTCAAATGAAATCAGTTGCGGGACGTTATAAGGTTTTCTCCACCTGTGGCTCCCACCTTGCTGTGCTCACCTTGTTCTATGGTACCATCATGTCTATATACATAAGACCTCATTCAAGCTCATCTCCTGATAGGAACAAAAAGGTTGCAGTTCTGTATCTTGTGATCACTCCCCTGCTTAACCCCATCATTTACACTTTGCGGAATAAGGAAATCCACAGGTCTGTGATCAAGGTGTTGAAAAGAAGGAACTTTGAAGAAAAACCATGAAGATTCTATCTTGTTGAATTCATCTCTCTTGACTCAAAACCTATTCATTAATGTCATTATCAATATGTCACTAAAATAGTTCAGCTGTTTATTTCTGTGATGTTTCTGATGGAATGTGAAATTTGAGCTCTAACATCTTCTGTCAGCATCTCTGTGCTTCATTGTGTCTGTTGAAATGGAAATATTGAGATAGAATGAGACTTTGATCTTCTCCTGTCCAGTGTTAAAAGTAAGGAACCCAAAGTATATCTCACAGTGGCAATCCAGTTTGTGTTAATCAATCTTTTATAAAGGACAGTCCATCACTTTCTGGAGCAGAAACTGATTTCCCTCCAAGTCTTAATAGGAAGGAGAAGTTTTTGGAGGTTGGAAAGACACTGCTGTGTTTCCATGGATTATTCTATTCACTTCATAATTTTCAAAGATCTTAACCTTTAGTGATGTCCCTTTTCAATCCATAACCTGTAGAAGTCTATATTAAGGTGATATTTTTTAATCTGCATTATGTAGTCCACTTTCATCCTAACTTGATCAGGAGGTGGGAAGGAGTCCTTTGACTGACATGAGTGTACCCAAGAAAACAAAATAATGTTATGTTGTATATTGTAAATATATGTACTTTAAACTGCCAGAGTTACTTTATGCTAAGATAGGTGGTCAATACATTTTATAAAATAAATAAATAAAATGAACAATTTTTCATAATTTTACTTTTATAATTAAAAATCAAAATTATTATTTTTATTTATTTCCTTTTTAAAAGAATCCATGACTTTGACTAAATGTTTGAGAAAAACCACTGTATTTTAAATGATATTTATTGCATATGAAAACACACTTGCTAAAAGAATCTAACAGCAAGTTAACACTGGTACATCCTGTGGTAAACATATAAAATATTGGCCTATTATGTTTTGCAAAAAACTGTCATTTATTCCCAAATTGAATCAAATGCAACTTTTCTGGTACATCACATAAAATCGTTTCTGTTTCTTTGTTTCCAATTACAAGAAGATTGTCTAAGGAACCATTCTTGTATATAAATCTTTTGAATTTTTTTATGAATACTAAGATAAGAGATCAGTTACTTGCATTTCCCAAGTTAATAATTTGATTGACAATATCAGTGTCTGTGAAGTTTGAAGTATTTTATTATTATCATTATTATTGTTGTTATTATTTATTAAAATATACATCAGCATCAGTACATGAACAGTGTGGCATCTTGGTATCATTCATTTTGGTACAAGTGGCAATAATAATATTAATAATATTTGTTACATTAGTCATATTTATGTAAACCTAGAATTAATGTACATGTCTGTTTTAAAGTAATTCAATATTTTAATGTTCCATTTTAATGCCAATCACAATATTATTTGAGCTTACATAATAGTGCCATCTTTCAACCTCTAGTTTTTCCTTCTAGTCATTGCTTTTTTTCTATAATATAAAAAATATGTGTGCTAATATTCCCCATATTTCTTATTTCTACTTATATTCTGGCTTTTAGTCAGGCAACTGTTACTAATCCTAGTGTTAATAACCATGTTTATATTAAGATATAGACCTTCATTATTTAATTATTCAATGTTTCAGTGCACCATTCTAGTGTCAATCTCCATCTTGTTTAAATATACATAATAATACCATATTTCAACCTCTTATCTTTCCATCTAGCTATTGCCTTATATATATAAATGTGTGTATTCTTATTTCTACCTCTATTCTAGTTAATAATCAGGTCATTATTACATTAGGAAGAAAAAAAGAAAGAAAGAAAGAAAGAAAGATTTCCTTTTTATCTATCATCTCTTGGTCATTTTAATACTTCAATTCTTATTCATTTTTAGCTTGCCTCCCATACTCTTCTCTGCAATTCTGTCTCTACTTACATCTGTGTCTTCACTGTTCCGTCTAAACATTTCTGCCATCTTTTCCCTCCTATGCTGCCAGATCTTCACAGTATCTACCCAAGCCCCTTTCATAAGTATCTTTCCTGCTTATCCAATTCCGTTTTTAAAACTCTTAAAGTACTTTCCCCTTGCTTTATTTCATCAGTCATTATTATGTTTCTTGTCTTTTCCTTCTCATCTTCTTGCTCTATTTGTTGGTTTGTCTGTTCCATATTTTCCTCCATTTTTTCGGTTGTCTCCTCTCTTTCCTGGAATTTTTGGTCTTCATTCATTATCAGTTGCAAGATACTTTCTATTTATGCCATGCAATAGGTTCTGTATCTCCTGTGATTCTTTCTCATAGTATCCTTAATGCTTTGGAATATCAACACCATTTCTTTTGAAATTTCACTTATTTTCCCCAATGGAGCATCTTGTGTTATTTTAATAAGTCCCGTTTTTACTCAATAGTCCAAAAACAATATATTCAAGCCTATTGTTGCTCCTCAGAAAGTATAATACTCATAGTTCTTTATATTTCAGGATTATTCAATCAGATCCATTTAGATAGTCCAGGAAGCATTTCAAAAGTCAGAAGTCAATTTACTTTCCTTAAGAGTCTTTCTTATTCCCACAGTTGAGTCTCCAGTAATCATAAAGTAGATAATTATAGATCAGTAGGTATCACCACAGTCCTCCAGATGAGCATTGTTTATTTCTCTTATCAGAAACTTTCCCAGGCTTGGAAAGTTGGATATATTTTCCATTCATCAGTAGGTGATGCCCTCAACTTAGGTTTCACCATTGTTGGAAATGTAACCAATTTTAATTCAATTTATAGAAGCTAAGTCAGTTACTCAAGTAGATAGTTCTAGCATTTTAAAATGCCTTTCCAAAACAACACCTACCCAATTTGAAAGTCCAATTTTCTATGTTTAAAAAGTTTTTTGCTTCTCTCTCCTTAGTTCCTTTCTTTGGGGTCGAGGATTTTTCTCTGTATAATTATTTGCCTCTTTAGCAAACAGTTATAAGAGTCTCCCTTCCTTGATTTTCTTTCTTTTTTCCTTTTAAAGTTAGGTTCTAAACAAAAAAGGAATCATCTCACCCAGCTCCAGTCACTGTCCATCTACATTGCTCCTGCACTTTCTTTGTTGCCTCAGCTGTCCTAGCTTCATGGCAGCCATGATGGCTGCCTCTTGTCCTTATCATGGATGAAAGGGAAGAAGCCCTGAGTCAAGCAAAGGAGTTGCAGGTCTCTGCAACCTTTTTTCTTCACCACCCATACTGGGTGGCTTTAGCTCCTTTCACAGCCCTCAAATGGAGAGAACTCAGCAAAGGGGTGTGGAGATTCACTCCTCACATTTGATCTTACTGCAACATCAGCCAGAAGTCAAAAGTTTGAAGTTTTTTAAAAGTTATCAAATAATAATGAAAAAATATTGTCCAGCTAGAATTTTTCTGCCCAATATGTTAAATAAAACTCGAATTCCATGACCCTCTGTAACACCTAGAAAAGCAACGCCTCTCATAGTTCAGTAACAGGGACTAACTACAATGCACCATGTAGAATGTTCTTCTAACCCCTTCTAACCAACCCTCTAAAGAGTAGAATGTGTGGGAACAAGGAATAGTAGAACTCATAGCCATGTTCTTCCTATTTCTTAGAGATAGTTCTTTCTTGATTATTTATTATTATTATTATTATTATTATTATTATTATTATTATTATTATTATTA
>BLBF01000241.1:50005-80947 GCA_015471245.1 Laticauda colubrina | reverse complement strand
GTTACTTCTTTATTCATTTCTTTCCACTCAAATTGGTCACTGGAATAGGTAATTGTCTTGGTGCCTGAGATCATTTGATTTTTTTTAATTATTTCTTCCTTTTATTTTTGTCTTCAGTGATGTGGGCTGCATACTTATAGCTGAGGATGTTCATTGTTTGACTCTATTCTGGTTCTATTTTTCATCATATAATAAGTACATTATTATTGGCAGACCAGGTCAAATGTGGTTTTGAATTGTGATTAGTTTGCATAGATATTGCTAATTTCGACTTCTCAAATATCCATACCTTGTAGCCTATTACAGATTTTGAATGTTTTTGGTGTAACAATATCACTCATACCATTTGTTCTCTATGAAATTAGTTCCACCACTATCTACGAAAAGTCTCATTTAACAACAGTGTTGGGGAAATTATTTCCTTTGATCAGAATGGGAACTTGGAAGCAGGATTTGATATTATCAACTGGGTCACATTCCCAAATCTAAGCCTTCATCGAGTCAAAGTGGGAAAATTTGATTTCGGAGCTTCCAAAAAACAAGCATTCAGGGTTTATGTTGATGACATTAAGTGGCCAAGGAAATTTAATCAGGTATTTTCCATATAAACTTGGGGTCCATCTCTTTGGTCCAGGATACAGGGAATGAAAATAACTGTATGGTCATATTAAGGCAATTAGTTGAATTTCACTCAAAATTGTTATAGATTGTTTCAAAATGTCGCCAAGATACTCTCAATCTTACACGGGAAAAAACCCGAACACATCAAAACCTGCATACCTGTACCTGTGAAAATCTACAAATATGTGTGTGTGTGTGTGTGTGTATTTTCTTAAGTTTTCATGGGTATTTATATGTATGGTATTCAGCTTTGTTCAGGTATTTTCACACGTCATTATAGTTGTGCTTTTAAAGTTGTAGTGACATTTCGGCAGAATCTCATCTGCGATCTTCAGGCTTGTGTATTGGGTTCATCTATCTGTCACACAGTATATTGTGGTATAGAGATTTTTTTGTTTGTGAGTGCAGGCTTCCAGATGATTGATTGTCTGGTACAGTCATTTGCTGTATGCCACCTACAAACCCAAATTATGACTAAGATACATCGATGACATATTTGTTATATGACCCCATGGAAAAGAAAACTTGAACAATTTCTTAACACAACTAAACAGCACACACCCCAAAATCAAATTCACCATGGAAATGGAAACAAACAACTTCCATTCCTAGATGTACTAATCTACAAAAAAACAGATAGCACACGAGGACACACCATATACCAGAAGAAAACACACACACCAACTGCTACTTCAACACCGACCACAACCCAGCACATATAAAATCTGTGGCCAAAACATTAATTGCCAGAACCAAATGTCTGGCAGACAAGACACACATAAAGACTGAACTATGTGCCCTGACTAAAGTACTGACAGCCAACAGCTTCCACAAAAGCAAAATCACTGGCTTGATCCACAAAAACACACTGAGACATAATGGAGAGCTAGAAGATAAACAGACCTATGGAACAGCTGTCCTGCCCTACATAAGAGGTACTACAGACAAAATCAGTAAGATACTACACAGGCATCACATCAGGACTGCCTTCAAAACAGACAGAAAAATAGCAGCCATCCTAAGAAACCCCAAAGATAAAATTGACCTGGAAAACCAAGGCATATATGAAGTCCCCTGCACAACATGCCCTGCCACATGAATAGGACAAACCAATATAGAAAGATAAGTACCTTCCTCGAAGAACCCAAGAATGCACTAAAAAAAGCTGGAACACACTTCCTCACTAGTCCAATATATGAAAGCCACAGGTCATAGCATCAACTTCAATGGCACCAAAACCCTAGCCACAATAGAAAACCCCAGCTACAGAATCATCAGAGAAGCCATAGAGACTGATAAAAGACCTAATAGTATGAATAAAAGAGATTACTCTACCAGACAATCAATCATCTGGAAGTCTGCACTCACAAACAAACAAAATTTCTATGCCAGAATCCAAACAAACACCTGGATACAAACAGACTCCCCTTAATACCTGTAACCCAAACACGCCCCAGCCAGCTACCCAAATAAAACCGAACTTCCTAATAAACAATTGTCAGCCATTCACAAGAAACCAAGCTGCATTGGAAACCCCCAATACACAAAACACAATCTTGCCAGCTAATCAAGAAAACAGCAACTCGAAGGCCAATAAACACAGATCTAGACTCCCATCCAATCAGGATGAAAAAGAACATCATTCAAATAAAGCATAAAGCCAGCACCAAATTCAAACAGAAATGGCTGCCAAAGCCTGACACACCTGATAAAGAAAAAACCCAGTACACAAGCCTGAGGATGGCATTTGAGATTCTGCCAAAACATTGCTACAACTTTAAAAGCACAACTATTAAGACGTAGAAAAATTTGTTTTAAATTTGGTGCTAGCCATCTGCTGTGCCAGAATGATTTTTTCTTCATCCTGATTGGTTGGGAGTCTTGGTCTGTGTTTATTGGTCTTGGAGTTTGCTGTGTTCTGCCTGATTGGTGTTTCTAATATCTTCTGTCTGTTTTGTAGCTTTTTTTGTCTTGATTGGCAGGCAACATTGTGTTTCCTTTATTGGAGGCTTCTAGTGCAACTTGGCTTCAAATAAATGGATGGCTATCATTTATTAGGAAGCTAGGTTTCATCTGGGTGCCTGGTTGGGGTGTGTTTGAGGTATCAGGGGATCTGTTTGTTCCCAGGTGTTTGCCTAGCTTGTGGTGTGGAGATTTTTTTGTTTGAGAGTGCAGGCTTCCAGATAATTGACAGTTTGGTGGAGTCATCTCTTCTATTCATGCTTTCAGATCTTTTTAAAATCTCTATGGCTTCTCTGATAATTCTGTAGCTGGGGTTTTCTATAGTGGCTAGGGTTTTGGTGCCATTGAAGTCAATGCTATGACCTTTTGCTTTCATGTGTTGGACTCGTGAGGAAGTGCGTTCCAGCTTTTTTACAGCATTTTTGTGTTCATCTAGGCAGCTACTTATTACTCTATTGGTCTGTCCAATGTATGCGGCAGGACATGATGCACAGGGGACTTCATGTATGTCTTGGTTTTCCAGGCCAATTTTATATTTGGGGTTTCTTAGGATGGCTGCTAATTTTCTGTTTGTTTTGAAGCCAGTCTTGATGTGAATGTGGTGAACTTGATTTTGGGGTGTGTGCTGTTTAGGTGTGTTAGGAAATTGTTTAGGTTTTCTTTTCCAGGGGCCAAATCACAAATATGTCATTGATGTATCTTATCCATAGTTTGGGTTTGTGGGTGGCATTGGCTAGGGCTCTGGATTCGAATTCTTCCATGAACAGGTTTGCAATGATAGGTGACAGTGGTGATCACATAGGGTCTCCTTCAATTTGCTTGTATCTTTGTCCTTTGTATATGAAATATGTGTTGGTTAAGCATCATTCTGTTAGTTCCATGAGGTGTTTGAGTGGTTGGTATTTATTTTTGATGATTTTGAGAGTTTCTTTTATCAGGACTTGAGTGAATAGTGAAACCACATCAAAACTTACAAGCAGATCTTCTTGTTTCATGTGTAGATCTTTGATCAATTCCAAGTGGTGGTATGAATTTTGTACATGTGAAGAAATTTCCTAACACAGCTAAACAGCACACACCCCAAAATCAAATTTACCATGGAAACAGAAACAAACAACTACTATTCCTAATGTACTAATCTACAAAAAAACAGATGGCACACTAGGACGCACCATATACCAGAAGAAAACACACACCAACTGCTACCTCAGCACCCAATCCCACCATCACCCAGTACATATAAACTCCGTGGCCAAAACATTAATTGCCAGAACCAAATGCCTGGCAGACAAGACACACATAAAGACTGAACTATGCACCCTGTCTAAAGTACTGACAGCCAACAGCTTCCACAAAAGCAAAATCACTGGCTTGATCTACAAAAACACACTGAGACATAATGGAGACTGACATCTACATAAGAGGTACTACAGACAAAATCAGTAAGATACTACACAGGCATCACATCAGGACTGCCTTCAAAACAGACAGAAAAATAGCAGCCATCCTAAGGAAGCCCAAAGATAAAAATTGACCTGGAAAACCAAGGCATATATAAAGTCCCCTGTGCATCATGCCCTGCCACATACATCGGACAGATCAATAAAAGAATAGGTACCCACCTGGATGAACACAAAAATGCAGTAAAAAAGTTGGACCACACTTCCTTTCTAGTCCAACACATGAAAGCCACAGGTCATAGCATCAACTTCAATGGCACCAAACTCTAGCCACTATAGAAAACCCCAGCTACAGAATTGTCAGAGAAGCCATAGAAATTTTAAAAAGACCTGAAAGCATGAATAGAAAAGATGAGTCCACCAGACTGTCAATTATCTGGAAGCCTGCACTCAAACAAAAAAATCTCCACACCACAAGCCAAGCAAACACCTGGCCACAAACAGTCCCACCCCCGATACTTCCAGCTCAAACACACTCCAACCAGGCACCCAGATGAAACCTAGCTTCCTAATAAATGATAGCCATCTGTTTACCCAAAGCCAAGTCACATTAAAAGCCTGCAATCCAGAAAATACAATGATGCCAACCAATCAAGACAAAAAAAAAAAAGCTACAAAACAGACAAAAGATATTAGAAACACCAATCAAGCAGAACACAGCAAACTCCAAGACCAGTAGACCAAGACACCCAACCAATCAGAATGAAGAACACAGCAGTAGGCTGTGAAAATCTGACTCACAGAGGAACACAATACACAAGCCTGATGATGGCAGATGAGATTATGCCGAAACGTTGCTACAACTTTAAAAGCACAATTATAATGATGTGGGAAAATATCCGAACAAAGCTAAATACCATGTAGATATATTCTAATCAGAATCAATGTGGCTATTCCAATTCAATTATGTGGCTGTTCCAATTCAACATTTAAGCCTTCTGTTTTGTCTGCTTCTTTTTGTGCCTAGGCTCAGCCTCTGTCTTTGTGCAATGAACCCTGCCATAAAGGTCAAAGCAAGAGCAAGAAGGAAGGGAAGCCATTTTGTTGTTATGATTGTCTGCCATGCCCAAGAGGAAAAGTTTCATACCAGATGGGTAAGGCTATCATGGGTTGAATTAGGAAGCTGGTGATGGTGTTTATAAATCTTCACATTGATATCATTTCATTTGTGGAGGATACTAAACTGGCAGGAATAGCCAACATGCTATTTGTTGCTAACATAACAGTTATGTTCGAGTCAAGATCCAGATAGATCTTGACAGACTTGAACACTGGATCCTACCTAACAAAATAAAAGTCAATATAGAGAAAAGTCAAGTCTTACACTTAGACAAGAAAAACCAAAAGTACACAAATAGACTGGGTGAAACCAGACTTAATAGCAATAACTGTGAGAGGGATCTTGAAATCTTAGCAGACAAGCAATTAAATATGAGCCAATAGTGTGTGGTGGCAGTCAAAAAAGCCAATGCAATACTAAATTGCATTAACAGAGGGTTACAATCAAGATCAAGGGAGGTACTAAGACCAGTCTATAAATCCTTAGTAAGACCACACCTTGAACTGCATCCAGTTTTGGTCATCATCTATAAAAAAATATGTTGAAACTCTGGAAAGAGTGCAGAGAAGAACAATCAAGATGATTAGGGAACTAGAACATACAATGAACAGCTGCAGGAACTGGGTATGGCTTGTCTAGTGAAGAGTGGGCCCAGGGCAGACATGATAGCAGTGTTCCAATATCTGAGAGGCTGCCACAGAGAGGAGGGGGTCAAGCTATTTTCCAAAGTACTTGAAGGCCAGACAAGGAATAATGTATGAAAACTGATCAAGGAGAGATTCAACCTGATAATAAGGAGAAATTTTCTGACATTGAGAGCAATCAACCAATGGAACAGAAGTTGCTTTCAGAAGTTGTGGGAGTTTCATCACTGACAGCTTTCAAGAAGAGCCTGGACTGCTATCTATCAAAAATGGTGTACTGTCTGCTTGAGTGGGGGCTGGACTAGATGACCTTCAAGGTCCTTTAAAACTCTATTAATCTGTAATATGTAATTAAAAACATAAAAATCAGATTGAATAGAAATCAGTCCTTTCCTTTGTGTAGTTGCCAATGGAATCTTCAAGATTCAGTGCGTTGGCCAGTTAGTTAAAGAAGTATAGTTTCTGTTGCAACAGTACATTGCGGCTTTCATAAATTACTTCATCCCTTTGAGTGCCTTTTCAGATTGAGGCTTGATTCTATCGCCTATCCAGATCTGAAATAGAGATCTGAAAATGAGGATCCATATTTCCAATATTATGGGAAATAATTTGACTTTTTTTCTTGTACAAGGGCACAAACTACACACTCAAATATGGACATTATAATGAAAACAAAGCTATGATTTTCTACTAAAGTTTGATTTCATATTTAGGTATAAAATCCTTTATCTTTTCCATTTAAAATTTTCATATCCTTTCTTCTTTCCATATAAATCCATATTTATACATTAA
This sequence comes from Laticauda colubrina, assembly GCA_015471245.1. NCBI lineage: Eukaryota > Metazoa > Chordata > Lepidosauria > Squamata > Elapidae > Laticauda > Laticauda colubrina. The sequence continues at coordinate 74,408 of BLBF01000241.1, read as the reverse complement.
ATCCTTCCTGCTCACTGTGCTACTTTTTACACATAGGGAAACTGGAAGGATTGTTATCCTTTTCTCTAAATCAAGAAATAGAAAGGAAGGAGTTAAGTATTTGAAACAAAATACACATCAAGTGTTTCTGCTGTTTGGAAAAAAATAAATGGTCCTGGAGTGCAATGAGGGCTCCACTGTCATGTTTTATTGTGTCCTGGGTTTCATTGGCCTCTTGGCCATGATCAGCTTTACAGTGGCTTTTCTTGGAAGGAACCTCCCAGACAGTTTCAATGAAGCCAAATTTATCACCCTCAGTATGCTGCTCTTTTGCAGTGTCTGGATCTCTTTTGTTCCAGCTTACCAGAGCACCAAAGGGAAATACATGGTAGCTGTGGAGATCTTCTCCATTTTAGCCTCAAGTGCTGGATTATTGATCCTCATTTTCTCACCCAAAGTTTACATCATCTTGATAAGACCTGGGTTGAATAAAAGGCAACAGGTCATGCAAAAAATCCACTTAAAGTGAGCTATAGTGATCAGTTTTCTATACACAATAGGATTTAGATTTGTGACCAAACTCTGATTTAAGTGCTCATTAAAATAAAAGACTGGGCATCAGCGTAATCATAACATGTAATATTCTCTTTTTCCCCATTCCATCCTGCCTCTGAGGTAGTACTTATCAATAATTGTAAGCTATAAATCATCTTTTTCCCTGAACCGATAACATTCATGTATCACAATATGTAAACATTGCAGTTCCTGAACAAAACAACTTCCAGACAAATTTTTGAGGATTGTAAACAATTATTAAACTATATATGTTTGTAGTCAACCAAGGGTAATTGTTCCATTTGAGAGGATTAGTCTCTTCATTGATGGGTGTAGATGTCCAAGACAACCAAAGTATAAAAGAAACTCAAGCCTGCCCAAATTGTTAATAGCTGATAGTTAAGAAACTCTCTGGCTGCAGAAACTTAGACCTTGATGATCTAGAAATTCTAGTTACCTTTCCCTGCAGACCTGGGGGCTTTTAAAATTAGGATATGAAGAAGAGAGAGATTACAACCAAAACTGCATGTAGGAAAATTGAGAAACTGAATATGTTGGTATATATCGGAGTGTTATAAATGATTTGGTGGCTAGGAACCTGAATTTCTAGCAACTCCAGGAAACAATGGAGAACTAGGTGTGCTATGGTTCATGGGGTCATAAAGTGTCAAACATAACTTAGCAACTGAACAACAAAGTTCTAAATATGTGTGATTACTAGCTAACTTGCACTAAGTGAAATAAACCACCCAATTTGGAGGTCACACCTGCAATCTGCAGATAAGGGTAGGCTTTTAACTGAGCCTACTTTTTCTAGTTCCTATCTTCAATCTCCTCAGGAAGAAAATGGAGATAATTATTGGAATATCATTTCTTATCAAGTTGATTTCTGAACTTGGATCTGGGAAACAGTAGACAGTTGCATGGAATCTTTATTCTTTCCTGAAGAGCAATAACAGCAAGCTGTTAAGATTTGGATACCATTGAAGTGTATCTCTCTCTCACACACACTAGTGTGGCTGCAAAATTAATATTCTGACTCAGCTCCAGATCTGGATACTATTGATGTGTGTGTGTGTGTAGATATATAGAGATAAGAGAGTGGGTAGGGAGGGAGAGAGAGAGAGAGAGACATAGATATAGACATACTGGTAGATAGAGATGATAGAGATAGTGATATATAGATACAAATGATATAGATATAGATAGATATGGATGGATGGATGTAGATAATGATATAGAGATAGATAAATATAGACAGAGATACACTGATAGATAGAGATAGAGACAGAGATGATAGTGATAGATATGCTAGAGAGAGAGAGAGAAAGACAGAGATGATAGAGAGAGATGATAGAGAGAGATGATAGAGAGAGAGAAACAGAGAGAGTCAGAAACAGACACACACACACACACACACAAAGAGAGAGAGAGAGAGAGACAGACAAAGAGAGACAGAAATAGAAATAGAGGTATATGCTTTGTAACTCCCAGTGATTCTGAGTGTTCTACAGCAAGAAAAAAACACAAAACAAAACAAAAATAGCAAAAGATGGGAAAGATAACGTATCAGATGGGAATGAATCATAATCCAAATAGATGGCATAGTTTGATTGAAAGAACTCTAACTGGCTTGGCAGTTACTATAGGTAATCTCTTAACTAACCAGGACCTATGCCATTTCTATAGTTAGAAATCAGTACCTCGAATAATGCCTTGAAGCAAACTGGCAGCTAGCACAACTCATGAGGCATTCTGAGTACTGATCATCACTACTACACTGCTGCATTCTGGACCAGTTAAAGCTTCCAGGTGATCTTCAAAAGTGGTCTCAAGTACAGTACATTTAGTCTAGTTTAGTTTAATTTAGTTTAATTTATTGTCATTGCATCTTGTACAATGAAATCAAACACCATCTTCAGTGCACATCATGACCATGACCATGAAAATAAACGCAAACACACATCCTTCACTCTTAACACATTGAACCAGAAGCCCCCAACACCACACCAACACTGGCAATTGTCAAGCTGTAAGATGTCCAGTGCAAGAGTGAATGTCTGAAGGGCCCCCAATTTAGGAAAGGATACTACTGGAACGTTAGAAAGTATTTATGTTAAATAAAATAATCCTAAAATAACCCAAGCCTCTTGACACTTTAATAAAGTGAAAGAAAACTTGTAGTTGAAATATGCAATTAAATTGTTTTCTTCTATGATATAACCAAGAACCCCTAATTTTGTAAAGGCAATCATCTCCCCTATAGTTACAACCTGACTTCTAACTCATCTCCCAAAGGATAACAAATACACCTTGCCAAAAAAAGAACCAGGATCAAAGTAGATTACTAAAAGATGTTTTGCAGTTCAAGAAAGGAGCCCAACACAGATTGTTTGGTGACTTCTTCTGAAGATTCCTATTGCAGAGAGGGCATCAAATTCATCCTGAACTTCTTAAACACACTTAAGACAGGAACTAATGTGCAAATGATGTTTCTATCTATTGCCACCCTTTGTGTTCCTGATATTACTTCTGCCTCAGAGTGTTTCCAATATCCCAAGTCGTACATGCCATATTCGTTACCCACTGCCAATAAGTCATCAGTATTATCAGCCAGGGGACCTGAACATTACTGGCATTATATCTCAAGTTTTCACATTTTCCAGCCCTGTGACTTACAACCAACCTCCATCTCATAACCTCCTGGATGAGATTGGGTAAGTTAAGAGTTTTGTTAATTCTTAACTAAAGAGTTAACTTCATTTTCTAAACTTCATTTTCCATAAAGAACTTTCTCATTTCAAATTGTATTATCTCAAACAAGTGTTGGGATACAATTGTATTGTGAAAGCATGAATGAGAAAAAATCTCATGCTTTCTTTGGAATAGGATAGGAGTCAACTCCAATCTTCCACCATTTCTCTCTCCCTCTGTCTCTTCAATAAGAATGTCCCAGTTTTGCTGGAGAAGTTATTTGTTGCAATGTATTAAATGCACATTCAGTCCTTCCTGATCAGATAGATTATAATCAATTCCATGAGATCATAATCAATCTGCTTGTTATGTTCATTGTTTGTATATTAAGTCCCTCATTCATTCAGCCTATATGCATGACAATATTTTTATAACTGTTTTGTGTAACTGCTATCTCATTGGAGAAGACATTGAGTTTGGGAAAGATTAAAGGCAAAAGGAGAAGACAGCAGAGGATGAGATGGTTAGATAGTGTCGTGACCCAGTGGACATTAGTTTGGTGCAGGGATACAGAGAGGACTGGTTTGCTATGGTCCATTGGTTGAGAAGAGTCAGACATGACTTAGCAACTGAACAAAAACAATGAATAACAGCTACTATAAAAACCATTGTGATATAAGAATTTCCTGTATGCCAAATGTGAAAGAAAGTTCACTGCATTGTACTGAGAGTAAACCTCAGTTGAATTTGCCTTGACCTGCTATTACTTATTGAGACCTATATTCAATGTTAATTTTTTTTTGAAAGTTTTGATATTTTCTATTCTGGATTTTGTGTTTCATTTCCTCTCTCTTTCACAGATGATGATGGGATTTATTACATGGACACAATATTTTATGGTACATTCTTTGCTAACATGTACTAGTAAATCATACATACTAGGAATGAGTGGTGGTACTAGTAGCTATCATGCAATATTTGCTTAGTTTTCTATGAATATTGATGAACCTTCTTATTGGAGTATTTATCCCCTACTCACTCTACATAATATTTAACACTAGGAAGTCCAAATGTGTCCTACCTCAAAATCTTCCATCTACTAGATTCAATATCTTGTCTAGTTGATCTTCTAAAATCCATCAGATGGTACTGATTCTGGTTCACCAGATATCAGTTGCATATATCATGTGGAAGTATCTATATATCTTCAAAGAACTTTGAAGAAATATAGATTTATTTTTTTATTTTTTTTATTTGTCAATCACTTACAAGATGATAAGTAAAAGTATAAACAGAGTTATGAATACATGAAATGGATATATATGAGAAAAATAAAAAGAAACAATAGGACAGGGATGGTAGGCACGTTGGTGCACTTATGCATGCCCCTTACAGACCTCTTAGGAAAGGGGTGAGGTCTATAGTGGACAGTCTAAAGCCCCTGTCACACTGCACCAACTGATGCAAAGAGGATGTAAAACAGACAAAAAAGCTTGCCATCCGTTGGTTAATGCGATGTACTCACTGCCTCCGTTTTGCTTCCTCTCTATCCGTCCAGCATCCGTTTATGGACGTTTCATCCACTCAGAAAGTTTTGAGCTGCTCAAAACTTTTGCGCGGAAAATGTATTCAGTTTGTCTGTTCTGCATCTGCTACGCATCCGCTACGCATCCGTTCTGCACCCGTTACGCATCCGCTATATCTGCTAGGCATCTGCTACACATCCGTGCAAGTCACATCCACTCGGACGCAGGGAGGAAGCGGAATGGCAGCAGAACGGATGCAGAACGGATGCCTAGCGGATGCACAACGGAAACAAAGCATGTAAAATGGAAAAAACGTTCTCAGAGGGGACCTATCTCAGATATTAAGGATGTCTAGAGGATGCCTAGAGGATGCCTAGAGGATGCAAAGAGACACCTATACTGCCTATAAAAAGGGGGAGGAACACATCTGGATCTCACTTTCAGACCAGCAGCCCTGCTGCAGACCTCTGCAGCCTTCATCTGACTCTTGCTCTTCCACAGCATCCAGTCATGTCCACGGTGGATCATAACACAGTCCGTTTGGCAGCCATCATCCTTCTGCAACAGTGCGAAGCCATCTACAGGCTCTGTGAACTCTACTACGGGAAGAAAAAGAGGCAGCCAAGAAGCATCTGGGTACGAAGATGGTTCGCCAGAAGAGCAGAGGACGGACTGTACAACAAACTGATGGTGGAGCTCAGGAACGAAGACACTCGGGCATTCCAGAACTTCATAAGGATGCCTCCAGCCATGTTTGACGAAGTTGTGCAGCGGCTGACACCCAGGTTGACCAAGGCAAACACCAACTTCCGGCCCAGCCTGGAACCTGGGCCCAAGGTGGCACTCACTCTGTGCCACCTGGCCTCAGGGATCACCTACAGGAGCATGCAGTACGGCTGGAGGGTGCCACACAACACCATCAGCATTGTGGTCAGAAAAGTGGTGCAGGCCATCATCGAAGAATACAAGGAGGAGCTCCTCCAGTGCCCCTCCACTGAAGAAGGATGGAAGAAATTTGCAGAGCAGTGGTATCAGAAGTGGAACTTCCCACACACTGTTGGAGCCATAGATGGCAAGCACGTGGCCTGCAAAGCTCCAGCCAAGTCGGGGTCCACTTATTTCAATTACAAGGGCTTCTTCAGCATCATCCTCTTCACCATGGTCGATACTGACTAGAGGTTCATGTACATCGATGCTTCAGGCAACGGCTCATCTTCAGATGCCCAGGTATACAACGCCAGTCACCTCAAGGAGGAGCTGGAACGCAACCTCATGGTGGGCTTCCCAGATCCAGAACCCCTGCCCAACGACACACAAGATGTGCCCTACTTCATCATGGGGGATGACGCCTTCTCCCTCACAACCTACCTCATGAAGCCCTACACCTCCAAATACCTCACCCGTAAAGAGAGGATCTTCAACTACAGACTGTCCAGGGCAAGACGGGTGGTGGAGAACACCTTTGGCATCCTGGCCAACAGGTTCCAGGTACTTCTCACCACCATGCAGCATCGCCCAGAGACCGTGAGGAGGATCATGGAAGCTTGCTGCATCCTGCACAATCTCATGCGCACCCGCTACCCAGTCTTGCAGAACAGGCTCGTGGACCTTCAACAAGGCAATGGGGACATGGAGCCTGGGGAATGGAGGCAAGGGCGAAACCTGATAGACACTGAGGATGTGCAAGGCCCCAACAGAGCCTCACGTGAAGGGAAGAAGCAGCGCAACCTCCTGAAACACTGGTGCAACTTCCCAGCTGGAACATTGGAGTGACAAGACAGGATGATAGATGCTTAATAGATGCTTCTTCAGCCTGTCTCATCACACTGATGAGATTGGGCCATGTATGTTGGGTGGGCCTACAATGAACAGGGCATTTAATAAAGAGTTGTGTTTATGTTCAAATGTGTGGATCAATGCTTACAATGTTATTGATAATAAAGGGCCAAAGGTGTGGCACCTGGGAGGGTGAACCACACAGTTCCACTATGTTTGCACTGGAAGTTTATCTATCCCACAGCTATTACCCATCCCAAAGGTATCCCTGCCCATCCCAGTGCTATCTTAACCCATCCCACAAACATGCAAAGGCTTAAACCATTTCTAAAAGTTTCCACCAAGACTTTATTAAAAAAAAGAAACGAAGCAAGTATATGAATCAAAAATAGACTTTACTAACAAGAAGCTATAAAACAAAAATGAGTCTCTGGCACTCCTCTTGGTCGCTCAGTCTCAGGGGTGAAGGGTCCAGGTGCTGTGGAGGTGGCTGGTCATCAGCTCCTCCAAAAGCAGAAGCAGAAGAAGCCCCAGCCCCAGAAGAGTGAGCCCACTCCTGCCAGCCCTGGCAAGAAGGACAGGGCCACTATCCCACCCCTGGCACTGACTCTGCTTCTGCTGGGGCTTCTGCTGCTCGGGCTGACTCTTCTGGTGCTGGGGCTTCTGCTGTCACTGTTCCTGGTGCTGGGGCTTCTGCTGGTGCTCACTCTGCTGGCACTGCTCCTGGTGCTGGGGCTTCTGCTGGTACTTACTCTGCTGGTGCTGCTCCTGGTCCTGCTGGTGCTGCTGGTCCTGCTGGTGCTCCTGGTCCTGCTGGTGCTGCTGGTGCTCCTGGTCCTGCTGGTGCTGCTGGTGCTGGTGGTGCGGCTGGTCCTGCTGGTCCTGCTGGTACTGCTGGTCCTGCTTTTGCTGTTACTGTTGTTGTTGCTGCTGGTGGTGGTGGTGTTGTGTTGGAGAAGCCCCTAGAACCTCGAAACCCCTCTGATGAGAGCCCAGATGGCCCTGCCAGAGGGAGGAAGAGGCATACGCATGAATGGGAGAGGAGGCAATACTCCATCGAAGAGGAACATGAGAATGTGGTGCTGGAATGGCTGAGGGAGAACGAGTATCTATGGCGGAAGGGACACGGGCTCTTTTGAGACACCAAAAGGAAGCAGGCTGCTTGGAGAGATAAGGCGGAGAGCCTGGGCTACACTTTGGAGGTCCTCCTCAGCTGGTGGAAGCACATGCACACCTGGTACGGGAAGCTGCACCTCAAGAAATCTGGCCAGGCCACAGTCAAGCTCACCGACCGGGAGACCTACATGATGGCCAAGTGCAGCTACTTGGAGGGTGAGATCCGCCACTGAGGAGCAGCCCCACTGACAACCCTCTCTCTCAGGCAGCCCATAGAGAGCCAGTCCTCTTCTGGCCAAGAGTCAGGTCCTGTGTCCAGGCCGGTATCTGTGGAGCATGCCACGATGGAGACCCCCCCGACAGCTGCACTCCCCATGGCAGAGTGTGTGGAGGACCCCCTGACACAGTTGGAGCAAGAGGAGGCCACTGCCACCAGAGACCAACCCACCCCCACCCCCCGCTCCACCTCCACAGAAAGCAGGCAGAGAGGCAGACTGGAGGGGCAGAGCCATACTGTCCTGCTGAAGATCAGGGACACCATCAAAAGCAGCGTAGATCCCCTCTCTCAGCTGGTACACACCGACATACCATCCTCAAACCACAAGCCCTTCCACACCTACGTCAACCAGACCCTCATGGATATGTCTGAATCACAGTACCAGGTGATCAAGGAGAGGATCACAGGTCTTCTGCACAACCCTCCAGGCCCAGTTGAACCTGCTCCGACCCAGTCCAGGTCTGCTCCTCCACCCCAGGAAATGTCCCTGCCCTTCCAAGGCTTTCCACAGGCCCTCACCTTCCAAGACTACGGCTATCAGGGGTTCCAGCAGCACAGGCAGCCCTTCCCAGTCCAGGCACAGGTACATCAAATGCCACCAATGCCACCGACGCCACCGATGTCACTGACGCCAGCGACACTACAGATGTCACCGATGCCACAGATGACACCCATGCCACAGATGACACCCATGCCACAGATGCCACCCACGCCACAGATGCCACCCATGCCTCACCTCACTCAGCTGCAGACCAGACAGCTCCACTATACTCCTTCCTTCACCCCACAGCCAAGCCCGGCCTCAGAACATCTGTCATCGGTCTTGGGACTGACACCCCATGTCATGGAGGAATGGGCTCTCAATATCACGGGATTGAGCCAGCTCTCTGAGAGCTTCCTCCAAACACCATCCCCTGTTGTCCTCTCATGGCCAGGCACCCCAATGGCGCTTCAGACCAGCACTCCAGCAGCAGCCACCTCCACAGCACCTGGACCCTACACCCCTGAGGCTATGGGCACACCTCAGAGTGACTGAGGAGAGTGTCAGAGACTGGTTGCTACTTGTTGACTTTATTTTTGCTTGGGACACTTTACTTGGGTCATTTTGCTTTTACAGTTTGTTATTAATAAAGTTTATCTTTGCTTCACATACTTGCTTCAGTTCTTTTAGTCAATAAAGTCTTGGTGGAAACTTTTAGAAATGATTTAAGCCTTTGCATGCTTGTGGGATGGGTAAGGATAGCAGTGGGATGGGCAGGGATACCTGTTGGATGGGTAATAGCTTTGGGATGGGTTAAGATAGCAGTGGGGTGGGCAGGGATACCTTTGGGATGGGTAATAGCTGTGGGATGGGTAAGGATAGCAGTGGGATAGATAAGCCTCCAGTGCAAGCATAGTGGGGCTGTATGGTCCACCTTCCCAGGTGCCACACCTATGGCCCTTTATTATCAATAACAGTTTAATCATTCATCAACACATGTCAACATAAACACAACTCTTTATTAAATGCCCTGTTCATTGTAGGGCCACTCAACATACATGGCACAATCTCATCAGTGTGAAAAGACAGGCTGAAGCATCGATGTACATGAACTTGTAGTCAGCATCGACCATGGTGAAGAGGATGATGCTGAAGAAGCCCTTGTAGTTGTGATAAGTGGACCCTGAGTTGGCTGGAGCTTTTCAGACCACGTGCTTCCCATCTATGGCTCCAATGGTGTGGGGGAAGTTCCACTTCTGATACCACTGCTCTGCAACTTTCTTCCAGCCTTCTTCAGTGGAGGGGCACTGGAGGAGCTCCTCCAGGTATTCTTTGATGATGGCCTGCACCACATCTCTGACCACAATGCTGATGGTGTTTTGTGGCACCCTCCAGGTGTACTGCATGCTCCTGTACATGGTCCCTGAGGCCAGGTGGCACAGAGTGAGTGCCACTTTGAGCCCAGGGTCCAGGCTAGGCCGGAAGTTGGTGCTCTGCTTGGTCAACCTGGGTCTCAGCCGCTCCACAACTTCGTCAAATATGGCTGGCAGCATCCTCATGAAGTTCTGGAATGCAAGAGAGTCTTCGTTCCTCAGCTCCACCATCAGCTTGTTATACAGTCCATACTCAGCTCTTCTCACGATCCATCTTCGGACCCAGACACTTCTTGGACGCCTCCTTTTCTTCCCGTAGAACAGGTGAAAGAGCCTGTAGAGGGCTTCGCATTGTTGTAGAACGATGGCGGCTACCAAAAGGAGTGTGTTATGATCCATGGTGGAAGAGCTAGAGCAAGATGAAGGCTGAAAAGGTCTGCACCGCAGGGCTGCTGGACTGAAAGTGAGATCCAGGTGATTTATCTCCCTTTTTATAGGTGTCCTTTATAGGTGTCCTTATAGGTGTCCTTTTGCATCCTCTAGGCATCCTGTAGACATCCTAAATATCTGAGATATGTCCCCTATACAAACTTTTTTTCTGTTTTAATGCTTTGTATGCAAGCTGCATCCACTTTCATCCTTTCTACGTCCGTGCTCCTAACGCTGCATGTCCGTTCAATGTCTGTTTCGCTTCCTCCCTGTGTCTGTTTTCCGCTGGATCGGATGCGAGTTGCACGGATGCGCAGCGGATGCTTAGTGGATATAGCGGATGCGTAACAGATCACTATGGACGTACAACGAATGTTCTCCATATGCATAGCGGATATAGAATGTACGTGTTGGATACTTTATCCACTCAAAAAGTTTTGTGCAGCTCAAAACTTTTTTAGTGGATGAAATGTCAGTAGACGGATACTGGACGGATAGAGAGTATGAAAAACGGACTCAATGAGTACAGTACGGATGCATCGCGTTAACCAACGTTTGGCAAGTGTTTCTCTCCATTTTACATCCTCTTTTCATCCATTGGTGCTATGTGACATGGGCTTAAAATGCTTCTTGTACTGTTACTGAATTAATTTTACATGCTAATGGTTATTTCTCAACATAATATTGCTTCATTTTTAAATAAATGCTTAATCACTTTCCTACAGAAAAGATGAAGTTAAATTATTACCTATCCATTCATCCAGTAGATAGCACCTGGAATATGGTCTACATTTATCTGTAAATATATAATAGCCCAAACTGTTATGGATTTGAGTTTATGTTTAATTATACTGAGTAACAGTTCCTAGAGCAATAAGGCATAACTTTTATCCTGTCCTACTCAAGAGAATTTTAAATGGACATCTATATTTGAGACAGGTATAATCATGATGGGTTTCTTTCTTTCTAAGTATTCTCTCAATTCTTAGGATTCAATTTTAAATTTGTGATAACTGTGGCTATATTCCACAAACTTGCAAAAGCTGATGCATGGCAACTCTGAAGCTTCAAAATGGCTTCAGCCAGGTCAACTTCAAGGTTGACATTTTATCTATAGGTAAGATGATAGTACTTTAATGAAAGACTTTGACAGTTCAAATAAAACAGCTCATTAATGAATAAAACAAACCTGTCAAAACCTTGCTTCCTTGCTTGTATATTTATTTATTCTCATTTATTTTACATGGGAGGAGATGAGGTAGAACGTGTGTGTGTGTGTGTGTGTGTGTGTGTGTGTGTGTAACATGATATAAGGGGTGGGGAAGTAACTAAGATGGCACAAACTTTGATTCCTTTATGGTGGATCACTTTGTGTCAGGTTTGCATCACCAGATAAACATTACCACATTGACCTGTGTTGCTGGATTTTATTTATGTGGGACACTGGAATATGACACTAACATTTCACAGTATGATCATTACCTGTAAGAGGAATTAGAGTAAAATATTCTGTGGAATGTGAGGTTCTTTGGTACAGGTAATCTTTCAGTTAGGCCCACTATTGAGCCCAACTTCTGTTGTTAAGTGAGCGTTGTCCCATTTTACCACCTTTCTTGCTACAGTTGTAAAGTGAATCACTGCAGTTAATAAGTTAGTAACTCGGTTGTTAAATGAATCTGGCTTCCCCATTGACTTTGTTTGTCGAACAATTGCAAACGTTAATCACGTGACCTTAGGACACAGAAATTATCATAAGTATGAAGCCAAGAATCTGAATTTTTATCACCTGATCATGGTGAGGCTAAAAAGGTTGTAACTGTGAAAAATAGTCATAAGTCACTTTTTTCAGTGCCATTGTAACACTGAACAATCACTAAAGGATGATCTCTATTAGGTTTGATGGAATCAATTTTATCACTCACTAGCCTAGAGGTAGCATTAAAATTTTATACCTATTGCTATCATTTGGAGGCAGAATATTCTATACTGTTATCTCATTCATATTAAGTTTCACTGGCTGCTACAATCTTTTATCTGTATAATTTGATGTCATTTTATACTAGTCTCTAAGGATTTAGAATAACAGAATTGGAAGGTTTCTTGGAGTACTTACCTAGTCTAACCCTGTGATCAAGCAGAGAACCTATACTATTTCAAACAAATGACTGTCCGGTATCTTCTTAACTCTAATGATGGAACTTCCACAATTTCTGAAAGCAAGCTGTTCCACTGATTAATTATTCTCACTGTCAGGAAATTTTGCTTCAGTTCGTGGTTGCTTCTCTCCTTGATTAGTTTCTTTTCTTGCTTCCAGGTGCTTTGGAGAATAGGTTGATCTCCACTTCCTTGTGGCAGCCCCTCAAATATTGGAACATTCCTAATCCTTCCTTATACCCATTTCCTGCAACTGTTCTTGATGTTTTAGCCTCCAGTCCCTTAATCAACTTTGTTGTTTTTCTCTGCACTCTTTCTAGAGTCTCAACATCTTTTTTTAGACTGTGGTGATCAAAATTGGTTTCAATATTCCAAGTGTGGTCTTACCAAGAAGCAGTATTAACTTGATTTTGATTTTTTTGTTTACTTCCAGGTTATTCACAATTCCTCTCAATTTTTCTCAGTTTCTAGTCTTTTCAGAAAACCAATGAAAGGTAATACATTTTCCTGCTAAAGTAAGAAAGAACTCAAGAAAATTAAACCCTCAAATAATCAAGAGAGAAACTGAAGCATGTTTGTTTTGTTTTCAGCCATTCCTTTCAGCAAAATTTGTCACTCCAGAATTAAACTTGATTCTTGTTTGCTAATAAGTGCTCCTAATATGACCTAACTTGAAATGCATGATGGGTGGCAAATAAATTTGATAAACAAATAAACTTGTCCATAAAATCATCAGCTGAAAGCATTTTTACTGTTAACCAGTAGACATGAACTAAAAATAAACCTATTCATGATTTTCTTTGAAACTTCATCTTTTCAACATTTTGACCACAGCCCTATGTTCCACAAGGTATAGATGATGGGGTTAAGCAGGGGAGTGACCACAACATATAAGACTGCAAATTTTTTTGTCCCGATCCAATATTGTGTTTGACCGGGGGAGAATGTATATGGAGATAATGGTGCAATAGAACAAAGTGACCACGATAAGGTGAGAGCCACAGGTGAAGAAAGCCTTACGCCATCCTGCAACTGAGTGCATTAGGAAAATTGAATACAGGATGCAAGTATAGGAACATAAGATAACTGAAAAGGATATCAGAACAATAAATGTTGCTAGACCATTTAGTATAACTTTGGTGCATTAGATGTCACCACATGCAAGATCTAGCAGAAATTGTAGCTCACAGACAAAGTGGTTAATGTGATTGGGACCACGGGAACAGGAGACAGGAGATGGGAGATACAAACAACATTGACCAATGAGAAGAGACAACCTGTGATCCAGCAGGATCTGGCAAACAGATATTGCCACTTCCTGTCCATAGCAGAGGCATATCTCAAAGGATTGCAGATGGCCAAATAGCGATCATAAACCATGATACTGAATAGCAAACATTCAGTACTACCCATACACAAAGCACTGCATCCTTGCAACATGCAATGTGTTACAGATATTATTCCACTTTCTGCCATGAGATGAGCTAATAACCAGAGAGAACTGCTAGTGACATACAAAATCTCCATGCAAGATTGCTGAGAAAGCAATCTTGCATGGATTGCCAGCAAGATTGCTGAGAAAGAATTTATTTATTTATTTTATTTGCTTTGTCAATTGCTTACAAGATAATAGATATAAGTAAAAACATAGTTATGAATACATGGATACATATAAGAAAAATAAAAGAAACAATAGGACAGGGACGGTAGGCATGTTGATGTGCTTATGCAAGCCGTCTACAGACCTTAGGAAAGGGGTGAGGTCAAAAGTAGAAAGTCTAAAGTTAAAGTTTTGGGGGTTTGTGGAAGAAACCACAAAGTCAGGTAGAGCATTCCAGACATTGACCACTCTATTGCTGAAGTCGTATTTTCTGCAGTCAAGTTTGGTGCGATTAACCTTGAGTTTGTATCTATTGTTTGCTCTTGTATTGTTATGGTTGAAGCTGAAGTATTCATTGACAGGTAGGACATTGCAAAGTATGCTTTTATATACTATACTTAGATCAGACCGAAGGTGGTGTAGGTTCTAAGTTTTCTAGGTCTAGAATTTCAAGTCTGGTGGCATAAGATATTCTGCAATGAGTAAAGGAGTGGAGAACTCTTCTTGTGAAATATTTCTGGACTTTCTCAACTGTGTTAATATCAGATACGTAATGTGGGTTATTAACTGAACTGTGTTAATATCAGATACGTAATATACAGACTGATAAGCTATATTCAAGTATTGGTCTAGCAAATATTTTGTATGCTCTACTTATTAGAAAAGAGAAAAAGCCACATAAGATTAGGTTAATAACTCTTAATGCCTTTCTGGCTATGCATTTAGATCATTAGAGATGAGTACTCCAAGATCCTTGACAGAGTTTGGATCATCAACAAGGTCTTGAAAATTCAGCCTGTATTTTATTTTATTTTATTTTATTTTGTTGTATTCTATTCTATTCTATTTTCTGATTTATTTTGCCAATATGTAAGACAAAGCATTTATTTGTTGAGATTTGAAGTTGCCATTTGTTTGACCATTCTGATACATAGTCAAGGTCTTTTTGAAGGGCAGCAGAATTATCTGTGATGTTGAATAGCATAACATTGTCAGCAAAAAGAACACAGTTGCTCTTAATATGATTACAGAGGTCATTTATGAAGAGTTGGTCCTAGAACACTGCCTTGGGGGATGACACTGTTGACAGGTACAGAATTTGATAGGACGCTCCCAATTTTGACCATTTGTTGTCTGTTTGACAGGAATGCTTCTATCCAGTTATGCAAGTGTCCAGAGATACCATAATATTATAGTTTTAGGAGTAGTTTGTCATGTACCACTGAATCAAAGATTTTACAGAAGCCTATGTAGATTGTGTCTCTTGCTTTTTGCCTGATCGAGTTGTGTAGTCCATACATTTTTGCAGTGTAAGAGTTGCAGATTGCAGGAAAGTTTTTTTTCTGAAAACAAATTGTTTATTAGAGAGGAGGTTGTTTGTCTCCAAGTGGAGGATAATGGATTGGTTAATAATTGATTCCATGACTTTACAGGTGATGCAGCATAAAGAGATTGGTCTGTAATTTTCAATTAGACTGGGGTCTAGTTGAGAAGTACATAGGAGTGTGCAGTTGGGCATGAATCCATACCAATAAAATGATTAGGAGGTTCCCCAAAATTGTCAACAAGTAAATGATCAAGAAGATCACAAAGAGCAGGATCTGTTCCTTTCAGTGATGGGTGAGTCCTGAGAGGATTAATTTTGCTTCAGTGGTGGTATTTTCAGGTTCTATCTTTGCATCCTGCCCAGAAAATTGAGGCACAAAAACACACTGAGAGAGAGGAGAGAGGAGAGATGAGATGAAACAAAAGGAGAGGAGAGAAGAAGAGAAAAGAGGAGAGGAGAGAGACAGAAAGACAGACAGACAAACAGACAGAGACAGAGAATTACAGTATATCTACTCCAATATAATAAAATCTTAGCTCATTCATTCATAATCTATAATACATCATCATAAAAATACTGGTCATATATTTGTAAGCAGAATGTATATTGTTGGGTGAAAAGTTCTTTCTCCTTAGGGAAACTTTATCATCCACATCATCTTCAAAGTTTCCTGAGAACCCAGAAACATGTGTTCCTCCCCAGCCTTACACATCAGTTTGCAACTCTCAGAAACTTTTGACTCACATTATAAAATGAAGTTCAATGTTAATTTTTGCTACATTTTAACATGAATATTATCTGGAAAATATCAATAGCTCTTAGATTTATATACTGCTTTATAGTGCTTTACAGCCCTCTCTGAGTGGTATACAGAGTCAACATATTGCCCCCAACAATCTTGGGTCGTCATTTTACAATTTCAGAAAGGATAAAAAGCTGAGTCAACCTTGAGCAGGTGAGATTTGAACTGTTAAATTGCAGGCATCCAACAGTTAGCAGAAGTAGTCTGCAATACTGCACTCTAACCACTACATCACCAAGGTTCATCATACATAGCTAATACACTGTGCCACC
Source organism: Laticauda colubrina (assembly GCA_015471245.1). Classification (NCBI taxonomy): domain Eukaryota; kingdom Metazoa; phylum Chordata; class Lepidosauria; order Squamata; family Elapidae; genus Laticauda; species Laticauda colubrina. Next base: position 58,047 of record BLBF01000241.1, on the reverse strand, counting down.
GAGGCTCATCAGACGTGGCTAATAAAAAGCAGGTATATTGATATAAATACAAAAAGTGGGCTAGGTAGAGCAATAGCCTTCCCTATAATAATGTATGGGTTTGAGAGGTGGATGCTATGAACAGTTGATGAAAAAAGAATTAATGTCTTGAATTATGGTGCTAGAGTAAATTATTGCATATACCATGGACAGTCAGAGCAAACAAAAGAGAAGTGATGAATGATGTAAAACTAGCCACTTCACTAAAAGCCAAAATCACAAGGCTGCATCTGTTTTATTTTGGACAAATCATGGGTGCAAATTCATTGGATAAGTCAATGATACTAGGAAGGATTAGTGGAACAAGAAAAAAGGACAAGCAAAGAACCTGAAAACTCATAACAAAGAACCTCAAAACTCATAACAAAACAACACCCATCAACTGAAATAAACTGTGCTTAAGCCCATGTCACACTGGCCAATGGATGCAAAAAGGACACAGCAGATGAGCAAAATGTTCCATCCGTTGTTATCCGCTCTCAAAAGGGGCAAAAATTTGCATAACCGCAGCGGATAACACGGATGGTGGATGCAAAGCGGATGCGGAACGGAAGCCCAGCAGATGGAAGCGGATGGGAGCGGATGGCGCAACCACTGGGCTTCTGGGGGGCCTCAGCAAAGTGGACGCAGAACGGATACAGCGGATGCACAGTGGACGTCGAACGGATGAAGCAGATGCACAGAGGAAGCCTAGCAGATGCACAGCGGAAGCCTAGTGGATGCCTGGCGTTAATTGCACATGCGGGGAGGATGCATTGCGTCAGCTAAGCGGATATAACGGAAGTAGCTCGGAAGCAGGTCGCCATTCAGAGGAAAGACCTGCTGCCGGAAGGATTGGCTGCCTTGCCTGCCCTGCCTGCATGTCTGCCTGCAAGCCTTGCTGCCAGCCTTGCTGCCACCCTCCCTGCCAGCCAGCAACCCCATAACCATGCTGAAGCACAGCAAGCCTCAGCCATCTGCTGCCAGCACTTGCAAGAGGGACAGGGCTACCATCCCGCCCCCTGGCCCTCACTCTGGTTCTGCTGGGGCTTCTGCAGCACGGGCTCGCTCTTCTGGGACTGGGGCTTCTGCTGCTTTTTCTTTTGGAGGAGCTGATGACAAGCACTCCAGCACCAGCCACCTCCACAGCACCTGCACCTTTCACCCCTGAGCGACCAAGAGGAGTGCCAGAGACTCATTTTTGTCTTATAGCTTGTTGTTAATAAAGTCTAGTTTTGATTCACACACTTGCTTCATTTCTTTTTTTTAATAAAGTCTTGCTGGAAACTTTTATAAATGGTTTAAGCCTTTGCTTACTTGTGGGATGGGTTAAGATAGCTGTGGGATGGGCAGGGATACCTTTGGGATGGGCAGGGATACCTTTGGGATCGGTAATAGCTGTGGGATAGATAAACCTCCAGTGCAAGAGTGGGACTGTATGGTCCACACTCCCAGGTGCCACACATATGGCCCTTTATTATCAATAACAATGTAATCATTGATCCACACATTTCAACATAAACACAACTCTTTATTAAATGCCCTGTTCATTGTAGCCCAACCAAACATACATGGCCCAATCTTATCCGTGTGATGAGACAGGCTGAAGGACGCATACATTAAGCATCTATCATCCTGTCTTGCCACTCCACTGCTCCAGCTGGGGAGTTGCACCAGTGTCTCAGGAGGTTGCACTGCTTCTTTGCCTCATGTGAGGCTCTGTTGGGGCCTTGCACATCCTCAGTTTCGATCAGGTTTTGCCCTTGCCTCCATTCCCCAGGCTCCATGTCCCCATTGCCTTGTTGACGGTCCACAAACCTGTTCTGCAAGACTGGGTAGCGGGTGCACATGAGATTGTGCAGGATGCAGCAAGCTTCCACGATCCTCCTCATGGTCTCTGGGCTATGCTGCATGTTGGCTAGAAGTACCTGGAACCTGTTGGCCAGGATGCCAAAGACGTTCTCCACCACCCGCCTTGCCCTGAACAGCCTGTAGTTGAAGATCCTCTCTTCACGGGTGAGGTATTTGGAGGTGTAGGGCTTCATGAGGTAGGTTGTGAGGGAGAAGGCGTCATCCCCCACGATGAAGTAGGGCACATCTTGTGTGTCGTTGGGCAGGGGTTCTGGATCTGGGAAGCCCACCATGAGGTTGCGTTCCAGCCCCTCCTTGAGGTGACTGGCGTTGTATACCTGGGCATCTGAAGATGAGCCGTTGCCTGAAGCATCGATGTACATGAACTTGTAGTCAGCATCGACCATGGCAAAGAGGATGATGCTGAAGAAGCCCTTGTAGTTGTGATAAGTGGACCCTGACTTGGCTGGCGCTTTGCAGGCCACATGCTTGCCATCTATGGCTCCAACTGTGTGTGGGAAGTTCCACTTCTGATACCACTGCTCTGCAACTTTCTTCCATCCTTCTTCAGTGGAGGGGCACTGGAGGAGCTCCTCCTTGTATTCTTCGATGATGGCCTGCACCACTTCTCTGACAACAAAGCTGATGGTGCTGGGTGGCACCCTCCAGCTATACTGCATGCTCCTGTAGGTGGTACCTGAGGCCAGGAGGCGCAGAGTGAGTGCCACCTTGAGCCCAGGTTCCAGGCTGGGCCAGAAGTTGGTGTTTGTCTTGGTCAACCTGGGTGTCAGCCGCTGCACAACTTCATCAAACATGGCTGGAGGTATCCTCATGAAGTTCTGGAACGCCCGAGTGTCTTCGCTCCTGAGCTCCACCATCAGCTTGTTGTACAGTCCGTCCTCTGCTCTTCTGGCAAACCGGACTTTTTTTGGGTGGCTCCTTTTCTTCCCGTAGTAGAGTTCACAGAGCCTGTAGATGGTTTCGCACTGTTGCAGAAGGATGGTGGCTGCTGAGAGGACTTTGTCACAATCCACGGTGGACATGACTGGATGCTGTGGAAGAGGAAGAGTCAGATGAAGGCTGCAGAGGTCTGCACAGCTAGGCTGCTGGTCTGAAAGTGAGATGCAGACGAGTTGCTCCCCCTTTTTATGGGCAGTATAGGTGTCCCTTTGCATCCTCTAGGCATCCTTTAGGCATCCTCTAGACATCCTTAATATCCGAGATAGGTCCCCTCTGTAAACGTTTTTTCTACTTTAAATGCTTTGTTTCCACTAGGCATCCATTCTGCATCCGTTCTGCATCTGTTCTGTGTCCGTTCCGCTTCCTCCCTGCGTCTGGGCAGATGCGAGTTGCGTGGATGCGCAGCAGATGCCTAGCAGATATAGCGGATGCAGAACGGATGCAGAACGGATGCGTAGCGGGTGCATAGCAGATGCAGAACGGACGAACTGGATACATTTTCCACGCAAAAATTTTAGGCAGTCCAAAACTTTGGGAGCGGATGAAACGTCCATAAACGGATGCTGGACGGATAGAGGGGAAGCCAAATGGAGGCAGTGAGTACATCACATTTTCGAACGCATGGCGAGGTTTTTTGTCCATTTTACATCCTCTTTGCATCCGTTGGTTCAGTGTGACATAGGCTTTAGCAGGGTAGCATAGAGAACACTTGTCTATAAAGTCACCAAGACTTGGACAAGATTGAATGGATTAAACAACAACATGTATTTGTTTCCCACTTTTATTATTTTTACAAATAATTTAAGGTGCTAGACATAGCCATCACATCTTGGTCTCATCTTTGGACCTGGTTTCATGTAGATCTCACAAACTAAGTATTATCCAGCTTTCTGAGATCTTGCAAGGCAATTGGCTGATCCTTCATCCATAAACACTTACAGGTAATAAATTAGAAAATTTACCTCTGTGCTTTCCCCAGGCATTCATCATCAGTCAGCAAATGCTGCTTCTTCCTACTAGTTTCAGATAAGGTGCTAAGTTCTAAGTAGATGTTCGTTTGATTTCCAGGGCATGATGCTGAAATATAGTGACTTATACTGACATCCATAAACCCTAAAAATGCTACCTGAGCCAATGCAATGAGCTTCATTGAGCAAATAAATAAACAACCTAGAAAAAGGCAGTGGCAAAACACATCCAAAGTGTTGCCATGAATTGCATTACATCAGTAGACACTGAACATAATTTGAAGGTGACTTTACTTTTGTGAAGCTTTTATTCCTCAGTTACCTTGCCATCTGTTTCAGAGGTGGGATACAAAAGGGTTAACTACCAGTTTGGGATTTACGAGCTTCCCTGCCCGCTGTGTGCCATGCACCTGTAAATCATCATAAATCATTATTAGCAAGTCATCAGCACACTGCCTGCCTAGAAGCAGCCTTTGAAACAGCCCTCTTTTCTTGTTTTTTTAACTGCAGTTGTGCCTCGTTCGGCCACTGAAGTTGAAAAATCAGGAAATAAAGATCAGGTAAGAGCCCAGGTGGGTGGGTGGACAAAAATATCAGCAGACATAGAACCGGTTCTATGTCTGCTGCTCTTCAGAGTGTGGAAAGGGAATTTCATGGGGACAGTGTTGTCACCAGGCAGGAAAAGCCCAAAGGGAACATCTGGCCAGCCATAAAACAAACTTGCATAGGAAAAGAAATCAAATAAAAGGTATTGAAAGAAGCCCCCTAGACTAAAGCCAAGTAATTGAGAAAGCTAGGGAAACAAGGAAAAGAAAACCCTTACAAACACAGGACATGCCAAATCAGCAAAACAAACAGACAAAAGTTACAAAATAAATCACAAAGGAAACGAATAGAAGATTACTACAAAACAAATAGGAAGAACTATTATAAAGCTAAAAGAGATTAGGAAAAAACTGATGATACAATCAAGCCACCATGCAGAGTTTATTTTCCATGCCTCGCTAAGTTTGCCTTCTGGTGAAAAAATAAACTCTTGACAGGATTTTAATATCTAAATATTAAACATTAAATGAACATTCATGCACAAAGGGAGGAAAAAGATATAAAAAACCAGGAACTTACCATTCGAAGCTAGCTAGTCCCAGGAATGCAGCCTCGCTGTCTCTCGCCTTCCTGAAAATAAAAAGATCCAGCTTTCAAGCAGTTGTCCGTATTCTTACACCAGAGTTCTCCCAGCGGGAAAATTCAAATCCTCGAAGAAAGGCACTTTCAGCCTTTCAACAAGAGCTACCAGTTCTACAGAGGTGGACAGAACCGGTAGAAACCCACCCCTGGTCTGTTGATAAATAAAACTTTAAATCTTTCTGTGGTGATAAGCAAAGCACTACCTGAATCCACCTAGAAACTATTTAGTATCTGAAAGGAATGGAACAGCAGATTAGCCTCTTTTGCAAGTTAATAGATGGAAATAACTCAATGAGAACTGGTTCACTCCCTTCTGTACATCATTACCACTGTTCTTCTCCTTCCTTAAATCTCAGAGGCATATGTGAAAATAGTCTCAAAATATAAGATTAACATGATGAAATTGTTCCAGAAACTCCAGATTTAGATCTGGTGTCTCTACCTGCACAGGAGAAGGCCTCATGCTTGATCCCTTTTTCCTTAAATTGTGATGTTGTCTCTAAAACTATCATTCCAAGATGGTTTCGTGCAGAACAATGGTCACTGACTATTTCAATCCTGTTTCTGTTCATAAGAAAATAGTTCCCTTGTCATGAGAAATGCTGGCTTTCCAACTCCATTTTAAATTAAAGTATCCTAGAAAGCTGCACTAAGCAATCAGCTGCCAGAACCTTCCAGTTATTTAGCAAAGACTTTGGCAAAATTTAAGACTCAAGAAAAATCTAGAAAAATTTTATAAAGTAAACTTCTCTAACTGGGCATTCTGCAGATGTATTTTCTGTTAAAGTTATTACAGGGATTATGTTGTGTTTTAATGTATTTAATTTATTTTTTATTTGATGTTCATGTTTCATCTTGCTTTTTCATGATTTTATGCATTAGTATCTTCTGTGTGGAAGTGGACAGTAAATATTTTAAACAAATAAGCAAGTAAAAGGATCTTCTGTATTCTGAGTGAACTATAAATATCCTAAACAAATAAACAAACATTTCTGCCAGCTGCAGAAACTTCATCAGATGAATGAAGATATTTAAATAGATATTTAAACAGATATTTAAATTTGAGGTGGGATTTAACTAAGAATTGTTCTGCTTCTAGTTTCAAACACCCACAGGTGCACACATAGTTGCTATGGTGATTAGTGGTTTCCTCAAGGTTACAGTGATAACAGTCAAAGAATGAAAATCAAATTAGAAAAGAGTCTCTTTTCAGAGTCTCTGAAAAGCTTGCCTAAATGTTCGGTTTTAATAAGAATCAAAAATCCAGTCCAAGGTTTTGAGAGTCAAGTCAGGATGATCATCCAGTCTAGAAATCAGAACACTGCAAACAGAATCTAAACACCACACAAGATCCAGAGATCAGACAGTTGCTTTCAACAAGGGATCAGGGCTTCCTCTTAAATCAGACTTCAGCCAGCTGTCACTGTGATTCTTGGTTTTGTGTTTCCCAAGGTTGACATTCCACAGGTCCTTCTATGCGGTCAGAGTCATCATCTGGTTTTAGGGAAAGGGGGAAGGGAGAAAATAAATTGATTATACAGATGCAACTTGTGTGTGGTAAACATTATGAGGACCTGGTCAATTCACAGCTTCAAGTGTTAAACTTCATTGTGCTTGTTAAGATAGCCTGAAACATTTTTATATTTGTGTAGGGAAGTTCTACAATTTCTTACTCTGTTGTTCTATTAAAGTCTTGTTTTCCCTCCAAATGAACACATGGAGATGTGCAATAGAACTTCCTGGAAAGTTAAATTGTTCTGACATTATTTGGCCTTGTTTAGAGTCCTGAAGTCAAACTTATATCCATCAATTTCCTTGTGTGGCATTTATTCCTATGTAGAATTCTGAGGTGGTAAATACTCCTAATTTTAGTATATAAATGTATAGGTTTTGGTCAATATCATCCTCCCCAATATATTGTTATCATCGTCAGCCTCTCTCCCATTGTAATATAAACTTACCCATATGAACATTGTGAGAATTCTTTTGATCTATAATAGAATTACAGAGCAGTGATTCAAGGACATATCTGTTTAATTAGTAGTTTTATGTAAGTACTAAGAAAGCAATTAATGGAAAGAAAAGAGGGCAACCAGCAGCAAGCTTGGCAGTCTTAGTTATAGTGGCAATGGAATTGCCGTTAGAAGAGCCAGGACCAGTTAGGAACAAATCATCATGGAGATTTCCATTAATTTTCCTGGCTAAGAAATTATAAGTGGTCTTCTTCCAGCCATGATGGAAGAAAAGCAAGAAAATTCTTTCACTATTTCTATCAATTCTAATGTGACTATTTCTATGTTTTAACATCGTCATCTTCATCTTTGGTTTAAAGTTGACACAACTCTAACAATCCTGCAATAACAATAAATAAAGCTAGTTGGCTTTCTACATTGGAAGCCTCCTACTAAAAAATCATCTACTTTTATGTTCTCAGTTAAAGAAAATCCCAATGGGATGAGTTAATATTGTGAAGAATTGAAAAGAAAATTAAAGAAACCCCTGTAGATTAAATTCTTTATTATTCTTGGAGATTCAGCCAGATACTGATTTAAAGACAAGCATTGACAGAGAATGAACAAGCAGTTAAATGATGCAGGTTTGATTGAGCGATCTCCCATATAATGTAATTTTTGAAAACTCTGGTAAAATTATATCCAAGTAATTTAGCAAAATAAATATATTGACATTGGACATAGTTTGTATGGTTAAGATTGGTAGACATTCCAGTTCAGAAATGGGATATAGGGAAGATTTTCTGGAGAGCTATTATTGACATAAGGAAATATTTGCCTCCCTTAAGCTATAAAGACAGGACTAAATGAGATATTGTTTTATCTAACCGCCAAGTTGATGGTAGAAGGAAGGATCACCACTTATTTGCAAGTACTTATTTTGGCTGGCAATATGACAGTAGATCCACCCTGGTCCTTACTAAGATCAAAATTGTTACTATATCAAAAAGTATTCACATTTCAATTAAGGGTCTCATATGGCAGAATTCCCTTTTAAATTCTTCTTCTTCTTCTTCTTCTTCTTCTTCTTCTTCTTCTTCTTCTT
>BLBF01000241.1:29186-42176 GCA_015471245.1 Laticauda colubrina | reverse complement strand
TAGAATAGAATAGAATAGAATAGAATAGAATAGAATAGAATAGAATAATAGAGTTGGAAAGGACCTTGGAGGTCTTCTAGTCCAACCTTCTAGTTTCCTGCCTAGGCAGGAAGCCCTATACCACTTCAGCAAACCACTTCAGTTGTCCAATCTCTTCTTAAAAACTTCCAATGTTGGAGCATTCACAACTTCTGGAGGCAAGTTGTTCCACTGATTAATTGTTTTAACTGTTAAGAAATTTCTCCTTAGTTCTAAGTTGCTTCTCTCCTTGATTAGTTTCCACCCATTGCTCCTTCTCCTGCCCTCAGGTGCTTTGGAGAATAGCTTGATTCCCTCTTCTTTAGAGCAGCCCCTGAGATATTGGAACACTGCTATCATGTCTCTCCTGGTCCTTCTCTTCACTAGACTAGCCATGTCCAGTTCCTGCAACCATTCTTCATATGTTTTAGCCTCCAGTCCCCTAATCATCTTTGTTGCTCTTCTCTGCACTCTTTTTAGAGTCTCAACATCTTTTTTACATTGTGACAACAGTCATACAAAAGCTCTCCTAACTGGGACTGTCACCTGCTCTTCAAACAAAAGCTGCAAGTCTAGGAGTCATGAGTTCCAACCCCGCCCCCCGCAAGTTGGTAATTGGGTGTGTTTTGGATGGTACCACTCCCTCCAGAACTAAGGGTATTAAAGTCCCAGATCTTGAAACCCCACATATCCAAAGCCATTCAGTCTTTCCAGGATTCAGCAGGCCCACACAGTCTCCAGGCACCACAAAAGGGGAGCCATAGCTTCACTTGGATCACCAAGGGTGAAAATATAAAGTTGTATATCATCCCTATACTAACCCATGGTGAGAGATTACTAACATAATGATCTAAAATACAAAAGCTGTACTTCTATCAATTATTTTTATTAGTTGCATTGTCAATCAGCTATTTAGGCTGGATGTATTCAGCTGTTGAGTCCTTTTCACCAAAGACCTTTATATCTACATATCCTAGGTCCTTGGGAAGGAGTCATATAGGTGGACGAAATGGCAAATTGAGTCTAAACATCTGGCTGACTGTGCAACCAACTATAGAATACTGCTACAATTGTTTTAAGTAATAAAATATTGTCCATAAATGTTTGATCAAAAATGTCAATAAAAATATATTGTCTGAAAATGTAACAATGCAAATGAGAATTCTAATAAAAGTCTTGAAGCATATATCCATATTTCTTCAGAAGTTTAACATCAGTTTTATTCTGGAAAAGAAAAAAGGGGGACAAAGAAGGATTCAGGATTTACGGCAAACCTCATAACATACTCTCTCTGTATGTATGTGTGTGTGTGTGTGTAAACATATGTATGCAAACACAAAGACACAAAAACACAATATTTTTTTTGATGCACCTTAGTTTAGAAGACGAAAACAAGAAAAAAAATGTTTTTTGCCTCTGTGCATCCCATTTTTCTTCTCCCTGGCATCCAGAGATATTCCGTGAATATGGATCCATTTTTTGGCCTCTGGAGGCCTCTGAGGGTCCCATTTTCAGCCACCCTGGTGCCAGAGAAAACAGAACGTGCAGAGGCCTCCAGAGGCTAAAAACAGGTGCATTTTTGGCCTTCAGAGTGCCTCTGGATGCCAGGGAAGGCAAAAAGGGGATGCGCAGAGGCTTGTGTGAGGTTGAACTGATGAAAAGACCACCAAAAGATTCATTGATCCAAGGAAAACAAGGTTTATTACATGTCTGCAGAGGCAGGTTCCCTCAGGCATTGAAGGAACCCAGAGCAAAATTCAGGCAGTATTTTTATACCCTAACTGTCTGCCCCCTCATACGAGGGCTTGGCTCACATTCTTTCTGTTTTCAAATTGACACATATATTTTTCGAAGGTTTATACATTTCCCTATCTAGCAAAAGCAGTTACACAATTCCTTACACATCAGCACTTTATTACAATTCCCCACTGTTCTAACCTCATTCTGTTTTTTTCTCTCTTGTGCACAAAATGGAACACTTCCTTATTTGGCAGAGCTACTGTGTTTGAGACACTTCCTTATTTAATTCAATGGGCCATCCAGCATGACTTCAGTTCTGCTCACAATCTCCCCCTTTTCTTTTTCCACTCTTGTCTCAAACTTAAGCAGCAGGTCCTCTGCTTCTTTCAGAGTGATTTCTCTCTGATACATCATCAGAGGTTCTGCTTCCTGCTTCTCAAATCTTGAACCCAAGTATTTCCCTATCTTCCCACACATTGTGATTGCACCTGGGAGACACTGAACACAACAACACAACAATACACAGCATATAATTATTAATATAATTGCCATGATGGTAGATCTCAACCAAGTGGAACTGGGAAGCTAATACCATATTGCTCCCCACAGGTCTGGCAATGAGGACTCACCTCTTTGTGATAATGGATAAGAACAAATATGTTCTTCCATTACTTTTACTGTCTTTGTAATATTGGGTTGGAAATCATGGATGTATACACAGCAATGTGAATGAATCAGAGCACACACACACCCTTTTGCCGCTAATACAATGTCTAAAGCATACCTATTTTGTAGAGCAACCTGTCTTACTTCAGAAAGCTCGGTGTTGATCATTTTAATATTCTTTATTGTATCATTGAACATTGCTACCGTGAAGTTATTTAGAATATGTATATCTCAGTAGTTCATGGCTACTCCCAATGGTGTTATTAGAACACAGGAAACTTGGGTCCAGAGACTCTGGGTAAGGCCAGATTCTGAGTCTTTTTTATTATGTATCCGGCCTTGGGGAAGGCCATCAAGTTTATATATCACCAGTATCACATACCCCATTGTACATGTGCCACTCCAGTGAGGTGACATTTCCCTATATGCATATTTCCCACACAATACCCACCTAAAGTTTTCCATAGCATAGGTCTGATTTGATGTTCGGGTCCAATTAATCATATCTTCAAAATACATACACATCTAATACTGATCTTGATTAAAGTAATCTAATTTATGATAACTCTTGGTATAGCTATGGTTATTACAAGATGATGGCATATCAAAAGTCTTATTACATTTTTCTCAATCTCCTAAATGGAGCCCTCTAGTTCCATTTCTCTTAAAACACACATACATCGTTTCCCTTAAATGAACAAAAATCCTTCCTGTTATATTTCGTTCTACACCATATTTCTCTGTCCCGTCCCCTTGTGGTTTTAGTCTGTTCTGATCAAGTGGAGTAGCGTGTAGAATTAATCCTTCACCTGTTCTTCCTGGCATGTGCATGCATAACCAGCAATTGGTGATGTTCAAAGAATTTGAGACCTTCTTGAGATCCTGTATGAACACATTGCCATCCCACAAGTCTGTTCCCAAATCACCCACAGGTCCAACATATTGTGAACTTCTTTGATGTATTAATGTAAATATAGTTGTAACAAATAGTCCTCTCCAGAATTCAGCTGACACCTCCATGATGGTTTCTGCTGGCTATTTCTTCAAAGTTACCTTTAGCGGCTGACCATCCACTGGGATTACTCTCTAAGGTTTCTCAGGTTCCGGTGCTTCCTTGACTCTGCTGTAATGCATCCAGCCTCCTTCCCGAGTACGGACTGCAGATTCAGTCATCAGCAGCACCTGGTACGGACCTTCCCAGCTAGGTTGCAGTTTTTCACTTCTTCAAGTCTTTATCAGGACCCAGTCTTCAGCCTCGTGTGGGTGTTGGCTACCAGCCAAAGGTGGTTGTTGCACCAACAGTCCCTGTTTGTGAAGAGAAAGCAAAGACCGGGACAGTGCCAGCAAATATTTTCGAAGGAACAAGTCCCTGAACTCTAGTATGGGATTACCTAGTTTGGCCAAATAGGGTCTCCCCTCAGCATTTCAAAGGGAGAGACCCATGTGTCTTTCCTTGGACAAGTTCTGATCCTGAGCAGAGCTAGAGGAAGATTCTTTGTCCGTGGCAAGCCATTTTCAAGTTGTAGTTTGGTCAAGTGTTTCTTCAGTTCCCCATTTGCCCTTTCAGTTTTCCCACTGGATTCAGGATACCATGGGGTGTGTAATTCCCATTTCACCCCCACCACCTCCATTACCCTTTGCAGAACCTTTTGGGTGAAATGAGTTCCTCTGTCTGAATCTATTGCTTCCATCATTCCATATCATGGGATGATCTGTTTTAGTAAGATCTTGGTTACTGTGGGAGCTGTGGCTCTTCTAGTGGGATAAGCCTCTACCCACCCCATTAGTTGATCTTTGATCACAAGCAGGTATTTCCAACCCCCCTTTTCTGGCAACTCAGTGAAATCAATTTGTGCTCTCTGAAAAGGCCAACCCACTAGGGGTCGCCCTCCCATCTCTTTCTTGCGTGCCGCTTTCTTATTTACTTTCAAACAAATCAAATATTTTCAGAAGATGCTCTGAGCTACTGTCCACATCCTCAGACTCCAATAGTGAGGTTTAATGGACATGACCAAGGCCTCTGTTCCCCAATGTCCTCCTTCATGAACTTTCTCCAATATTCCCCTCATGACAATGGGTGACACCACCTTGACTCCTTCCGACGTTTTCCATCCCTCTGGGGTTTTGACACATCCCTCTTTCTCCAACTCCAACTTTTCCTTTTCCTCTGGCTCCCATTCCTCCCTCTCGTCCTCCTTTTCCAGTGCTGGTATAGATATCATTACCAACTCTATCTCCCCTGCAGCTTCCTTCGCCCATTTGTCTGCCCATCGGTTTCCCACAACCTCCGGTGTGTTCCCCTTCTGATGTGCATTCACATGGACAATTGATACTTGGCTGGGAAGTTGCAATGCCTCTAAGGCTTGCTCTACTAAATGTACTTGCTCTATTTGCTTCTCATCAGCCTTGATATACCCTCTTTCTTTCCAGATTTTCCCAAACGTGTGCACCAACCCACATGCATACTTGGAATCAGTCCAAATCGTTACTTCCATCCCCTCAGCCAATTCCAAGGCTCTGATCAAGGCAAGCAATTCACATTTCTGGGCTGACCAAGCAGCTGGGAGTGACCCTTTCTCTATTACCTCACCTTCCCCGGTTACTATTGCAAACCCAGATTTTCACTTTCCATTTTCCACCCTTCTAGATCCATCTATAAACCACCTCTCTCCCTTCTCCAATGGAGTCTCTTCCAAGTTCTCTCTAACCTTCGTCATGAGATCCACTTGCAATAGACAATCATGGTCTTCCGGTTCCCACACCTGCCTTCTCCCCTCCAAGAATTCTGCTGGATTCAGATTCTTGTCTGTCCCTATTACCACATCAGGACTGGTTCTCAAAATGGTTTCATACTTCAATATCCTCCCTTCGGTCATCCAAGTGGTAGCCAGCTGACTCAACACTGAGTTGACTTGATGAGGCGAATGCACCACCAAAGCTCCCCCAAAAGGCAACTTTTTGCTCTCCACCACCAACATCTCTGTTGCTGCCACCGCCTGAACACAAACTGTCCATCCTTTCACAACCGGTTCCAAACCCTTGCTTAGGAAGGCTACCGGCTGATACTGTCCCCCCCCCCCTCTTTTGGGAAAGAACTCCAACTGCTGTTCCCTGAGCCACCACCACATACAAATGAAACGGTAGTTTCAGGTTTGGCAAGGCTAAAACTGGAGCGATTGACAAAGCCTCCTTCAGCTCTTCCCACCTTTCACTATCTCCCTCCTCCCATTCTATGTGTCAATCACTGGTTTCAACCCTTCCCTACCTCTCTTACTCAGAGAATATTGTGGAGTCCACAGTTTAGTTATCCCTGATTGTATCTTGATCTGAATGGGCTGTATTGCCATCCTACTAACCCCTTCACCACCTGCCCACACATCTGATGATATCTTTTCCTCATCTTCCATTGTTAACATACACATGCGAACTTCTTTCCTTCTATCTCACAATTCTATTCCAAAAACATCCAACAAGTCTATTCCTAGCAAGTTCACCCCTGAATCCGGAATATACAATATTTTGGTTTCAGTAACCACATCATTCAATTCTAATCTCACCTCTTCCAAAATCTTGATCTCTTGGGATTTCCCACTCACCCCAACCACTTTTAAAGTCTGCTTTGACCTGCATGCTCCCTTTACCAGATCGTATACAGATGTCCGGCTTGCGCCGGTGTCAATCAGAAACAGCCATTCCTGATGATCAGGACCCACTAACATATTTACCAGTGGCTCCCCACGGGTCCCTCTTGGGGAGCCGGAACCTCCCTAATCGTATTGGGCATAGCTTCATTCCTCCAGGGTTTTGGGACATTCACGCGCAAAATGTCCCTCCTTCCCGCATCTGAAGCAAGTTCTACTCTGGGACAGCCACCTCAATTGCCCCCTGGACCTCCTTGCCTAACCAGGGGTCTCCACTCCCTGCTGGGAGACCTTTCATCTCTCCACCATGGCCTCGGATCTGACATCTGGGTCTCCCTGTCTTTCCTAACTTCATTCTTGGCTACCGTCTGCACAGCAGACTCCGAGTGTAAGTCCTCAGATGGGGCAATGACCATTGTTGTAGTAGTTGACCCAACGGGGAGTCAGTCAGAATCAGCCTTCTTCGGGTCTTTTCTATCTCTATACCCGTTCCCTCTTGGAATGCCTCACACTTGCTTTGTCCCTTTCCCATTCTACATGCTACCCACCAACAATCTCCCAGAGATTCCCAACTCAGGGATTTCCGCTGTCCTCCAGCAGTCGCTGGATTCCCAGAGTTTAAGGACAGTATATCCCTTCTTCTATCCCGAAAGGCAACAAACTCACCTGATACACCCCTGGTCTCCCAGAGACGAAAGGAGTATGGGCATCCCCACTTCAGGTGATCAACGACACTCCCAGAGTGTCAGCCTGGCTTCTCTCTCTCTTGTTTCCAAGGATCATCTGCTGAGTACGGTTACCCCGGGATCCAACTGAGACAAGGGAGGGGCCCCTCTACAATGGGAGGTGGTGGCGCCACACTTACCCAGTCCCTTTTCTCCAGTCAAAATTCTGTCGGGCCCCACGTTGGGTGCCAAATTGTGAGGTTGAACTGATGAAAAGACCACCAAAAGATTCGTTGATCCAAGGAAAACAAGGTTTATTACACATCTGCAGAGGCGGGTTCCCTCAGGCATTGAAGGAACCCAGAGCAAAATTCAGGCAGTATTTTTATACCCTAACTGTCCGCCCCCTCATACGAGGGCTTGGCTCACATTCTTTCTGTTTTCAAATTGACACATATATTTTTCGAAGGTTTATGAATTTCCCTATCTAGCAAAAGCAGTTACACAGTTCCTTACACATCAGCACTTTATTACAATTCCCCACTGTTCTAACCTCATTCTGTTTTTTTCTCTCTTGTGCACAAAATGGAACACTTCCTTATTTGGCAGAGCTACTGTGTTTGAGACACTTCCTTATTTAATTCAATGGGCCATCCAACATGATTTTGGTTAAGCTCACACTTGGGAGGCCAAAAATGGGCCCATATTCACTGTATAAGACAAACAAACATTTCCACCCACTTTTTTGTAGTGGAGTATGTCTTATACTCTGAAAAATACTGTGTGTGTATGTATGTATGCATACACACACACACACACACACACACACACACACAAGCTGAATACCTATGCTTCATTACAAAACTATGTGGTCGGGCTTAGGTTTTGGGGAGGGAAATAAGGGGGGGGGATTTGTGCCTCTGCCTACCAGCATCCTTCAGTATTCATCTGTCTAGTATCCTGTCAGTGTGTGAGAGAGTTGAGGACTGTTTGGAAAATGAAACAGTGTTTGCTGTGTGAGCAAGAAGGAGGCAGCAAGAAGACTGGGTGAGGCGTAGCTCAACTGTTCTGTAGCTGATTGCTGCTATGAAACTAAAACTGAAGTTCCTCTCATCTGCTTGTGTTTTGCATTTGGAACAGATTTCTTTTCAGGTGGTGAGGGGAATAGAACTCCTTAGCAACAGAGCCTGTTAATAATAATATAGGATATACTAAAGCTCTGGTGGACATTTCAAAAAAAATAATCCTCTCTTACTAAGCACCTAGAAGCCAAGAGGAACATATATTCAAAACCATTATCAAAATGGAAATTATTCAAAACCCTTAATTCCTATAAGAATATTAGATGGCAATTAATGTCCAACTGCAGAAAGAAGACACATGGAAAAGGTGATCATTGTGAGTCCTTCATTATATTTCCTTGAAGTAGTCTTTGGAAAGTTCTCAAATTCTGAGGTAAATCAGCTCAATTCTGGAGTGGAACAATTTCATCAAATTTCAATTTTTTAAGTAGTCACTCACATTCTTATAAGGTTTAAAAAGGGAGAAAAAAACATTTATAATGACCTACCAAAGAGGATCAAGGGGAGTAGAGCAATTTCCATTTAGTGGTTCCTCTCTGACATAATTTTCATCTCATAATAGAGAAGGGATTAGCATACTTCCCAATTCTCTTCAGGCCCTAAATAGTTGCTTCATAAAAGTGAGGTATATTTCAAGTTGTTGAAAGGTGTCAAAATGCCTTTCCTTCGAGGATTCAATTTTCCCGCTGGGAGAGCTCCGGCGCAAGGATACAGACAATTGCTTGAAAGCTCGATCTTTTTATTTTTCAGGAAGGCGTGGGACAGCAAGAAGTCTGTGTTCCTGGGTTAGCTGGCTACTTATGGTAAGTCCCTGATTTTTATACCTTTTTCTTTATACCTTTGTGAGTTGATTTCGTGTAAATATTTGTATTTGTGTTTAATGTTTCAAATCCTATTTGAGTTTGTCTTTATTCTCGCTGGAAGGCAAACTCTACGGGGTGCAGAAGGCAAACTCTGTGGGGTGGTTAGATTGTATTATTGGTTCTCTTTTAGCTTTATACTTTTTTTTCATATTTGTTTTGTGGCAATCTCCTGTCTGTCTCTTTTGTAATTTATATTTTTTTTGTGTCTTTTGTCTGTTTGTTTTGCTCATTTGGTATGTCCTGTGTTTGTAAGGGTTTCCTTTTCTTATTTCTCTAGTTTTCTTAATTACTTAGGCTTTTGTCTATAGGAATTCTTTAATGCCTTTTATTCGATTCCTTTTCCTATGTATGTTTGTTTTATGACTGGCCTGATGTTCCCCTTGGGCTTTTCCTGTTTGAGTGAAACTATTGTCTTCATGAAGTTCCCTTTCCACAATCCTTCATCTTTTTTTTTTTTTAAGAGGGTGGTCTCTGATTGAGTGTCTGGGTATACTTGGTATTCATGGTCAATCTGGATCATAATCATGGCCGCCTATCTCAGTTTTGATTTTATCTTCTGAGAGGGAATACAGGCCTTTAGGCAACTAAGGCAGGGTGGTCTTTGTAGGGCTCCAAAAACACAAATAGTGACCATGGTTGTTGTAAGGGTTTTGAGCCAATGAACATCTGGCATCCACGAGAAGAGCCATGAAAAGTCTAGGAATGATTGTTCATGACCAATATTTTGAGCTAGCTCTTTCAGGTGGTGGATGTCCCTCCCTACAAGTCCTGAAGTTTTATCTAGATTGAAGCAACACATCCCGTGGAATGTTTCGCAGCCATAATTATGCTTCAAGAGGAGGAAGTCTATTGCTACCCTATTCTCCAGAGTAGCTTCTCTGACCTCCCTCAGTTCTGTGCTAAGGGCATCCAGGGCATGAGATGTAGAATTCAAGCCTTTTGCTAGGGTACATGCGGGGCTATTCAAATTTCTAGAATTTACCACGGCCAATCCAGGTACCCCTATCAGGGATATTGCCAATGAGACATATTCTGTTTTGGTGAGAAGGGAGACTTTGGAGTCACAGTCTGAGTCTAGGATTTGGAAGGCTCTCCTGTGTCATCTCTGTAAGGATGGCATAAGAATGGTTAACCTTCCCAAGGTGCAGGGGCCATTGGTGGCATTTGCAGGGAGGTATGAGTAGGCTTTTAAGCCACCAAGGAAAAACCACCCTGGTGGTTACCTTCAGGTAACTATATGAGAATTATATGGTCCCTGTGTAGTTGCATTTTAGTTCTGTGTTGCTAAGGCTGGTGCATTCTGTGACCCTAGGTGTGCTGCACCCAGTGACATCAAAGCATCTCTCAGAGATGGTTACTGCAGCAATGTGTAGGGTGTGGTCTTTGGTTTTTGTAGAGTGGCCCCAGCTAAAAATGCTTTCGTAGGAGTCAGGAAGTTTTCTAAATGTGGTGTAGTTAATGATGTTATGTGGCCTAGTTGCCACTCCCATTAGGCATGTGATTAAGATATCCTTGACAGACTTCCCCTCTGCTAAGCAAAAGTTAGTGATGTTGAATATTTCCCTTGCTAAATATTCCCATATGTTTGCTTTCTCTGGGATAAGCTTTGGTTCCAGGAACACAGTTGCTTGTGTTACAAGTGTTACAATTGTTACAAATAATAATACATAGTATATATTGCATTTCATGTTTCCCATTGCTTGATTCCTTTTCTTTCCCCCCACCTTTTTTTTTCTTTTCTTTTTTGAAAAATGTAAAAAAAAGGTAACAATAAAATATTTTAAAAAGGGATAGGTCAAGACTCAAAAATTACTAAAAGGTATGGCTCAAATCTCTTTCTTGTTAAAAAAAAATATGAAGAAAAAAGGGAAAAAGAAAAAATGAAGAAGGTGAGAGAAAAATAAAAATTAAAAAAAAAGTTTTATAACTCAGCACTTGGGAGTCCAGTTTTGTGTAATTCAACATTTGCACTTGGTTCCTCACAGTTGTGTGGTTCAATGGTGTTGAAAATGCTGAAAGCGTCAATTGATCTGTGTCCAGATTTTTCTTGAGTTTGATGGGTGGGATTGATTGTGGTGGAGTTTGGCTGTGGTTTATGACTGCTCGCTTTGCATGTGTCCAATGTATCCAGGAGTCTCATTCTGCAACCTTTATGGTGGTGTGTGTAGTTAGTAAGACTTGGTAGGATTCTTTCCACCTGGGTTGTAAAGGTGAGGTTCTGGTGAAGAACTTGATCCACACCCAATCTCCTGGCTCATATGGATGCAGGGCTTCTTCCAGGGGTAAGGTCTGTGTCAGCGCACTCTGAGTCCAGAGGGTCTGTAGTCTCTTTTGCAGGGCTGTAAGATAAGAAGAGAGAACCATATCCCCCCTATCTAAGCAAAGGGAATGAGGATCGAGGCCTTGTAGGGTATCAGAGGGCTGACAAAAAAAGTATCTCAAAGAGGGAAATACCTATGTCCTGTCTTAGTCTAGTTCTGATATAAAAGAGGGCAATTGGGAGCACTTGTGGCCAGGAGAGGTGTGTCTCCTGACAGAGTTTGCCCGCTAGGGTCTTCACCTCTTTGTTTGCTCTCTCCACGGCCCCTGATGATGTCAGAGATTAGGGCACCTGGAGGTTTTGAGTAATGCTCAGAGCCTGGAATATATGTGTGAGGACTTGTGCTATGAAGTGTTTTCCCCTATCCATGTCCAGAATAGTAGAGACCCCGAACCTAGGCACAATGTCCTTGAGAAGATGTCTGGCTGTTTCTAGGGTAGGAGCATGGTGGCATGGGAAGGCCTCTACCCAGTAGGTTAGTTGGTCCTTACAGACAAGAACATATTGATACCCATTTGCCTGAGGAATCTATATATAATCCATTTGGATCTTTTCAAATGGTTTCTGTGCCCAGGGCCTTCCTCCTTCATGAATTGTTTTTCTGGAGGTGGTATTATTTGCTTGGCAGGTTTGGCATGTTGTGGCTATTCTTGTAGCCTCACAATAAGCTCCAGGTGCATTCCATACCCTCCTGATGGCATCTACCATAGCTTGCATGCCACAATGTCCCTTGTATTTAGTCTTTGGCAAATTAACCTAAGGAGACTATAGGTAAATTAACTTATAGTCGTGGGGCTATAGGTCTGCCATCTGGGACTCTCTAAAATCCTTGCTCAAAAACTGCTGAAAATTTTTTTTCCATTGATCAGATTCCCCTTTATCTAGAAACTTTTGGTATAGTAGTTTTGGTTTCATTGTTAATGCTGGTGTCATGATGGTGTGAGATAGAGGTTTGGTTGCCACCCATTTGGCTGTTGCAAATACACATTTGGCTGTGTATTGGTTTCCTTTTGTTATTGTAGAGTTATCTGTTTGTTGGGCTTTACAATGGATGACTGCTAGCGCTTGTGGCCTTTAGGCAACTAAGGCAGGGTGGAAATGGATACATATAAGAAAAATATATTTAAAAAAAACAATAGAACAGGGATGGTAGGCACATTGGTGTGCTTATTCGCACTCCCTACAGACCTCTTAGGAAAGGGGTGAGGTCAATAGTAGACAGTCTAAGATTAAAGTTTTTGGGGTTTGGGGAAGAAACCACAGAGACAGGTAGAGTATTCCAGACATTCACCACTGTTACTGAAATCGTATTTCCTGCAATAAAGTTTGGTGTGCTTAACCTTGAGTTTGTATCTATTGTGTGCTCTTGTATTGTTATGGTTGAAGCTGAAGTATTCATTTACAGATAGGACATTGCAATGTATAATTTTGTACACTTACTGAGACAGGACCGAAGGTGGCTTAGTTCTTGGTTTTCTAGGTCTAGAATTTCAACTCTGGTGGCAACAAGTCTGTATTAATATCAGATATGTAATGTGGGTTCTAGTTAGTAGTGTGATATTACCAGAGAAGAAGCTATGTAGGATTAGGTTAACAACTCTTAATGCCTTTCTGGCTATGTAGTTATAGTGGGCTCTAGCACTTAGATCATTAGAGATGAGAACTCCAAGATCCTTGACAGAGTTTGGATTATCAACAAGGTCTTGACTATTCAGTTTGTATTTTATTTTCTGATTTTTTTGCCAATATGTAAGACAGAGCATTTATTTGTTGAGTTTAAAGTTGTCATTTGTTTGACTATTCTGATACATAGTCAAGGTCTTTTTGAAGGGCAGCAGAATTATCTGTGATGTTGAATAGCATAACATCATCAATGAAAAGAACACAGTTGCTCTTAATATGATCATAGAGGTCATTTATGAAAAGAGTTGGTCCTAGAACACTGCCCTGGAGGACACCACTTGGCAGGTACAGAGTTTGATAGGACGATCCCAA
>BLBF01000241.1:0-29176 GCA_015471245.1 Laticauda colubrina | reverse complement strand
GAGGTTGGCTTTAATGGTGTCATCATTGCAGTCTTTACCGGTAGGTCCTTTCAGGGGTGGGATGGACCTTGAGTCTTTTAGTTTGTTGTTTACAAAATTGTAGAAAGTGTGGGTGGAATTGGTGCATAGAAGGTTTTCCTCTTGTTTAATGAGATAATTAGTGCATTCAGTTTTTATCTGGTGGCATAGATTTTTGTATCAACTTTTGAAGTTAGCAATGTGACCAGATTTGTTTTTCCACCAAAGTGATCTCTTTTTGGATCGAAGCTTCCTTATTGTTATGGGTAATTTGTTTTTTCTGGTTTGGGAAGTTGTTATTGGTACATATAGTTTGATGACTCTTTGGACTTCAAGTAAAAATATGTTGCAATGGTCTTCAACAGTATTGAATCCAGTGAATAGAGTAATCAAAAGATATAGTAGTGTTGAAGAATCCAGACACAGTAGATTCACTGGAAATTAAGGATCTCTAAGTTGACATTGCATTATAAGGGTTTCGATGTAGAAATTTATTTCCTTCCTCTCTTTAATTAAATTTATTGTCCACCAATAGCTCTGCAGTGTTGTCAAGATGCCAAGATGGGCATTGAGAACTTCACTTCAGAAACAGGGTTCATCCTCTTGGGACTCGCCTCTCAGAGAAAAGAACAAATCTTGGTCTTAGTGATCTTCCTAACAATCTACTTGCTCACAATTTTGAGTAACCTGCTAATTATCCTAATGGTACATATTGATACTCAGCTGCACACACCGACATTCTTTCTCAGCCATCTTGCAGGACTGGATATAGTATGTGTCACTAACACTTTGCCTTTGACTTTATCCCATCTTTTGGCTGGAAATGGAGATATTTCCTTGACATGTTGCATACTGTAAGGTTTCAGTGAATTGTGGATGGGCACTACCAAATATTTATTGTTGGGAGTCATGGCTTATGATCACTATTTGGCCATATGCAACCCTTGTGATATGTCTCTACCATGAATAGGAAACACCAATATTTGCTTGCAACATCCTGCTGGATCATAGATGGTGTCTTCTCAATGGTCAGTGTTGTTTCCATCTTTCATAATTCATTCTGTGGTCTCTATTATATTAACCATTTTGTGTGAGCCATAATTTTTGCTAGATCTTGCATGTGACGATATAAAACTAACCAAAGTCATACTTAATAGTCTATCAGCTTGTATTGTTCTCGTCCCCTTTTTGTTTTTCTTGTGTTCATATAGTTGTATCCTATATTCAGATTTTCAGATGCAGTCAATTGAAGGATATTATAAAGTTTACTCCAACTCTGGATCCCACTTCCCACAATCAAGCTCATTTTCTAATAGGAACAAAAACATTGCAGTTCTGTATCTTGTGGTCAATCCACTGCTTAATCCCATCATTTACACTTTGTGGAATAAGGACATTCATAGAGCTGTGATCAGCGTGTTGAAAAGAAGGAACTGAAAAAACCATGAAGATTCTTATCCTGTTGAAATTCATCTATATTGACTGAATGGCTATTATTTAAACTCAGTATCAATATTTTCATAAAATAATTCAGCTGTTTATTTCTGAGACATTCATGAAAAATCAGGCATGATTATCACTTGACTGGAATGCCATTCAATGGATTCCTCTAACTTTGTTCAAATAAAGGCTTAGAATAAAAAGCTACAAAAGCTCAATCTTTTTCAATTACTGAAATGCTACTGCAACAAAGGAACTGCAGAATGTTTAATACTTTAAAAAGGTAAGAAAAGTAGGGAAATATTAAGAGAAGTTTTCAGGCAAATGTTCTTAATTTGGTTGAAATTCACAATAAAATGACATAGCAGCACAAAAATTGTACTTTTTTCATCACTCAATTCATTCTAATGGTAGCTCTACACTGTATCAGTTATAATAATATTGTAATGCTAATTTATACTACATAGCATATGATGAAATTGTCATTTGTGAAAGTTAAATGATGAATAGGAAATGGGAAGTCTGAATATGTCTATGTCTAAAATTTTAAATTTAAAATATAAGCCTATTCTAAAATTTGCTAGATAGCTAATCCTGGAAATGTAAAAGGTAACGACAAAGAAGATGTAGATTTATAACCAAATTTTTCCCACCCACCTCCCACCCCAGATTTTATAATTTTTTATTATATTATAGAATGAAATACAAAAGGAAATAGTAGGACACAATGGGAAGGGGAAGAAGAAACAAAAGTTAGGACGGGAGGGAGAAAAGATAAAAAACACTGACTTCCAACTTCTTCTTTTGCAGTACAATAAAGCATTACCATCAAACCTTGACTATTTACTTTTCCATAATAATATAAACTAGCCATTTCTAGAACAAGAAATAAATCAAGTCAGTAAAACCCAAAATCAAAGTTTCATTTTTTTCCACCTTAAGCAGATAATCCAGAAGCATTCTCCATATTTCAACAAAAGTATTTATATTCTTTACTTTGATCAAAATGGTCAATTTAAGCATTTTTGCATCAGCTTTTGTAGCCATTCTTCCAGGGTGGAAATCAAAATGTCCTTCCATTTTTGTGCATACAGTAATCTTGCTACCATCAACATATATATAAGATCAGAGTTCCAATTTTTTCCAAGTCTTCTTCCATGAAGTCCAGAAGAAAAGTTTCTAGTTTCATCTTTATCTTCAATTTAAGAATATTCAGTATTAAAATATGAATCCTACTACAATATTCATCCACACAAAAATTAACAATTCTGTCCTAAACTAAAATATAAAAGTCACATTCACACAATTTTGCTGTGGATGCTCATAAACATATACTCCTGCAGTTAAAATCATTATATGCCCAAAATGAAAGAATTAAATTGGGAGCATCTATTCATTTCTATGAATATTTAAACAAGAGATCAGAATGTTACTTGTATCTGCCAAGTTAATAATTTGACTGACAATATCAGTATCTTTGAAGTTTGAAGTTTTTGGGGTTTCAAAATCTACACTTATAAGATTTCAAATAATAATGAGGAAATATTGTCTGGCGAGAATTTTTTCTGTCCAGTATATTAAGTAAAACTGGAATTCCATGACCCTTTGTAGTGCCAATTGAAAAGGAACTCCTCTCACAGTTCAGCAATAGAGACTAATTAAAAGCACCACATATATTGTTCCTCCAATCCTTTCTAATCAACTGTCTGAAGAGTAGAATGTGTGGGAATAAGGAATAGTCATAAGCATAAACTTCCTATATCTTAGAGATGTCTGTTTCTCCCTGACTTATTATTTATTCTAGAACACCTAACAATTATTCATCAGAAGTATTCAAGATGTCTTGCCTTCCATAAGTGTGTCATCAAATTCTAATCATTATGATGGAATCTCCAGCTAGACAGGAGGGAGAGGTCAAGAGGGCCCCAAATTTGGAGTTGTTGCACTGGATTGAGCAGCATAAACAAGTCCTCCCCGAGAATCCTTGAAACCCTTAGTATGTCATTCCTGAGGAATTGTAGCCATTGTGATAAGAGTCTTCTAACATGATTGGATAGAAATAAAGTTTCAGTTTGAGACTCTTCACACGTAGCTCTAGTTGCTTCCATCTGGCAATCATGGATTTTATTTTTATTTTTTTTGAGGGACTCAACGCATCTCTCCCTGACTCCATTACCACAGTAAGAGACTGTCATGTTTACTGATCAGATTGTGAAATCTGTAGAGGAGGTGGTGTTGCTATCTTCTATAAAAGTCCTTACATCTAAAGAACAACCAAGTTATCCAGGAGTTTGCTATCATCTATGAACTATCATCATCTATGAACTATCATCTATGAACTATCCTTAAATATCACACTTAAATTCTTACTACGTTACAGAGCACCTGATTATGATATCGAACACGTAAACAAGCTAAATTCATGACTAACATGGGCAACATCCTGCCCACACGCTTTTATCTTTCTTGGTGACTTCAATCTACCTCATATTGACTGGATCCTAAACAAATGTACAACTGAACCCATACATTCAACCTTCTACAATGCTATTACAAATCTGGGACTGGAACAACTAGTAAGCAACAATAATAGACTTAAAAACTGCCTTGATCTCATCTTCTGCAATAGTTTGAATTTAATTTACAGAATACAAACTAAAGAACCCTTTTCCTACAGTGACCACAATATGATTGACTTTTGTCTCAACATATGCCCACGCAAAAATCATCACACTGATGTAATCCCCAATTATAACTTCAAAAAAAGGCAACTATGATCTTATAGACAATGATCTCTCATCCCTTGATTGGCAATCTCTATTCACTTTATGCAATACTGTTGAAGACCTTTCAACATATTTTTACATGAAGTCCAAAGAATCATCAAACTATATGTACCAATAACAACTCCCCAAACCAGGAAAAACAGGTTACCCATAACAATAAGGAAACTTCAATCCAAAAAGAAAGAAAAACAAATGTGGTCACGTTGCCAACTTCAAAAGCCAATACAAAAATTTATGCCACCAGATGAAGACTGAATACACCAATTATCACATTAAACAAGAGGAAAGCTTTCTACGCACAAATACCACCCATGCTTTTTTGTAAACAACAAACTAAAAGACTCAAGGTTCATCCCACCCCTGATAGGACCTAATGGTAAAGACTGCAACAACGACACCATTAAAGCCAATATCTTAAACATATTCTTTGGCTCAGTATTTGTAAACAGCAATGGATCATGCCCAGTATTTCCTAGCCGAACCACAGAAAATTACAATGATCTAATACATATCGATTGTACAAAGACAATGTTGAAAAAGCACCATGCAATCTAAAACCATCTCTATCTATTGGACCAGACTGAATATGTGCCTACTTCTTTAAAAAGCTATCCACTTCCATAGCAGAACATCTAAGCATAATCTTTGAAAAATCTTTCAGGACCAGCTCCTTGCCTAACCTATGGTCACAAGCCATGGTCATCCCCATCTTCAAAAAGAGAGACCACAGCCTAGTTGAAAATTACAGACTAATCTCCTTATGCTATAAAGTCATGGAATCAATTATTAACCAATCCATTATCCTCCACTTAGAGACAAGCAACCTACTCTCCAATAAACAATTTGGTTCCAGAAAAAAACTATCCTGTAATCTGAAGCTCTTGCAATGCAAAAACATATGGACTACACAACTCAATCAGGGTAAAACAATAGACTCAATCTACATAGACTTCTGTAAAGCCTTTGATTCAGTAGTATGCAACAAACTACTCCTAAAACTACAATCTTATGGTATCTCTGGACAACTGCATAACTGGATAGAAGCATTCCTGTCAAACAAACAACAAATGGTCAAAATTGGGAATGTCCTATCAAATTCTGTACCTGTCAATAGTGGTGTCCCACAAGGCAGTGTTCTAAGACCAACTCTTTTCATACTCTACATAAATAACCTCTATGATCACATTAAGAGCAACTGGGTTCTCTTCGCTGATAATGTAAAGCTGTTCAATACCACCGACAGTACTGCTACCATTCAAAAAGATCTTGATGTATCAGAATGGTCAAACAAATGGCAACTTCAAATCTCAACAAATAAATGCTCTGTCTTACATATTGACAAAAAAAATCAGAAAATAAAATACAAGCTGAATAGTCAAGTCCTTGTTGATGATCCAAGCTGTGTAAAAGACCTTGGAATACTCATCACTAATGATCTAAATGCTAGAGCCCACTGTAACTACATAGCCAGAAAGGCATTAAGAGTTGTTAACCTAATCCTACGTAGCTTCTTCTCTGGTAATATCATGCTATGAACTAGAGCATACAAAACATTTGCTAGACCAATACTTGAATACAGCTCATTAGTCTGGAACCCACATTACATATTTGATATGAACACAGTTGAGAAATACCAGAAATATTTGACAAGAAGAGTTCTCCACTTCTCCACTCATTGTAGAATACCTTATGCCACCAGACTTGAAAAATCATGGCAACCCCAAAGATTTAACCCAAATTGATGAGGGGGAGATTTGTTTTCTTTAAACCCCATAACATTAATTAAAGCCCATGTCACACTGCACCAACGAATGGAAAGAGGATGTAAAACGGAGAGAAACACTTGCCATCCATTGGTTAATGTGATGCTTCCGTTCTGTACTCACTGCCTCCGTTTTTCTTCCTCTCTATCCGTCCAGCATCCGTCGACTGAGGTTCCATCCACTCAAAAAGTTTTGAGCTGCTCAATACTTTTGAAGCAGAAAATATATCCAACGCATCCGTTCTGCATCCGCAACGCATACGGGGAACATCTGTACTGAATCCGTCGTCATCTGTTACATATCTGCTACATCCGCTAGGCATCCGCTGTGCATCCGCGCAACTCAAATCCGCTCCAGCGGAAAGCGGACACAGGGAGGAAGCGAAACGGATGTGGAACGGACGCGCAGCATTAGTAGCACCGACGGAGAAAGGATGAAAGCGGAGGCAGCTCGCATAGAAAGCATTTAAAACAGAAAAAACTTTCGCAGAGGGGACCTATCTCGGATATTAAGGATGTCGAGAAGATGCCTAGAGGATGCAAAAGGACACCTAGTGGAAAAACTATATTGCCTATAAAAAGGGGGAGCAACTCCCCTGGATCTCACTTTCAGACCAGCAGCCCTGCTGTGCAGACCTCTGAAGCCTTCATCTGGCTCTTGCTCTTCCACAGCATCCAGTCATCTCCACCATGGATCGTCACACACTCCTTTTGGTAGCCACCATCGTTCTGCAACAGTGCAAAGCCATCTACAGGCTCCTTCAACTATTCTATGGGAAGAAAAGGAGGTGGCCAAGAAGCGTCTGGGTCTGAAGATGGATTGGGAGAAGACCAGAGTACAGATTGTACAACAAGCTGATGGTGGAGCTCAGGAACGAAGACCCTCGTGCATTCCAGAACTTCATGAGGATGCCTCCAGCCATGTTTGACAAAGTTGTGGAGAGACTGACACCCAGGTTGACAAAGCAGAGCACCAACTTCCGGCCCAGCCTGGACCCTGGGCTCAAGGTGGCACTGACTCTGCGCCACCTGGCCTCAGGGACTACCTAAAGGAGCATACAGTACGGCTGGAGGGTGCCACACAACACCATCAGTGTTGTGGTCAGAGAAGTGGTGCAGGCCATCACCGAAGAATACCTAGAGGGGCTCCTCCAGTGATCCTCCACTGAAGAAGGCTGGAAGAAAGTTACAGAGCAGTGGTATCAGAAGTGGAACTTCCCCCACACCGTTGGAGCCATAGATGGCAAGCACGTGGTCTGCAAAGCTCCAGTCAAGTCGGGGTCCACTTATTTCAACTACAAGGGCTTCTTCAGCATCATCCTCTTCGCCATGGTTGTTGCTGACTACAAGTTCATGTACATCGATGCTTCAGGCAACGGCTCATCTTCAGATGCCCAGGTATACAACGCCAGTGACCTCAAGGAGGGGCTGGAACGCAACCTCATCATGGGCTTCCCAGATCCAGACCCCCTGCCCAACGACACACAAGATGTGCCCTACTTCATCGTGGAGGATGACGCCTTCTCCCTCAGAACCTACCTCATGAAGCCCTACACCTCCAGATGCCTCACCTGTGAAGAGAGGATCTTCAACTACAGGCTGTCCAGGGCAAGACGGGTGGTAGAGAACACCTTTGGCATCCCGGCCAACAGGTTCCAGGTACTTCTCACCACCATGCAGCATTGCCCAGAGACCGTGAGGAGGATCTGCTGCATCCTGCACAATCTCATGGGCACCCACTACCCAGTCTTGCAGAACAGGCTCAAAAACCTCCAACAAGGCAATGGGGACATGGAGCCTGGGGAATGGAGGTAAGTTCGAAACCTGATAGACACTCAGGATGTGCAAGGCCCCAAGAGAGCTTCACGTGAAGGGAAGAAGTAGTGCAACCTCCTGAGACACTGGTGCAACTCCCCAGCTGGAGCAGTGGAGTGGCAAGACAGGATGATAGATGGTTAATGGATGCTTCCTTCAGCATGTCTTATCACTCTGATGAGATTGGGCCATGTATGTTGGGTGGCCCAACAATGAACAAGGCATTTAATAAAGAGTTGTGTTTATGTTGAAATGTGTGGATCAATGCTTACATTGTTATTGATAATAAAGGGCCATAGGTGTGGCACCTGGGAGGGTGGACAATAGAGTCCCACTATGCTTGCACTGGAGGTTTATCTATCCCACAGCTATTACCCATCCCAAAGGTATCCCTGCCCATCCCACAGCTATTACCCATCCCACAGGTATCCCTGCCCATCCCACTGCTATCCTTACCCATCCCAAAGGTATCCCTGCCCATCCCACTGCTATCCTTACCCATCCCAAAGGTATCCCTGCCCATCTCACAGCTATCTTAACCCATCCCAAAGGTATCCCTGCCCATCCCACAGCTATTACCCATCCCACAGGTATCCCTGTGCATCCCACTGCTATCTTAACCCATCCCACAGCTATTACCCATCCCAAAGTTATCCCTGCCCATTCCACTGCTATCCTTACCCATCCCACAAGCATGCAAAGGCTTAAACCATTTCTAAAAGTTTCCACCAAGACTTTATTTACAAAAATAAATGAGGCAAGTGTATGAAGCAAAGATAATCTTTATTAATAACAAGCTGTAAAAGAAAAATGACCCAAGTCAAGTGTCCAAAGCAAAAATAAAGTCTACAGGTAAAATAAAGTCTACTCTTCTTGGTCACTCGGAGGTGTGACCAGTCTCAGGGGTGAAGGGTCCAGGTGCTGTGGAGGTGGCTGCTGCTGGAGTGCTGGTCTGAAGCACCACTCGGGTGCCTGGCCCTGAGAGGGCAACAGGGGAAGGTGTGTTGAGGAAGCTCTCAGACAGCTGGTTCAGCCCTGTGATGTTGAGAGCCCCTTCCTCCATGACATGGAGTGTCAGCCCCAGTACCGATGACAGATGTACTGAGGCTGAGCTTGGCTGTGGGGTGGAGGAAGGAGCAGTGTAGTGGGGCTCTCTGGTCTGCAGCTGGGTGAGGACTGGCGTGGGTGGCATCTGTGGCGTGGGTGGCATCGGTGGTGTGGGTGGCATCGGAGGCATCAGTGGCACTGGTAGCATCTGATGTACATGTGCCTGGACTGGGAAGGGCTGCTGCCTGTGCTGCTGGACCTCCTGGTAGCCATCACCTTGGTAGGAGAAGGCCTGTGGAAAGCCTTGGAAGGGGAGTGACATCACCTGGGGTGGAGGAGCAGACCTGGACTGGGTGGGAGCAGGTTCATCTTGGTCTGGAGGGTTGTGAAGCAGATTGGTGATCCTGTCCTTCACCACCTGGTACTGGGGTTCTGCCATGTCCATGAGGATCTGGTTCACATAGGTGAGGAAGGGCTTGCAGTTGGAGGATGAGGAGTCGGTGTGTATCAGCTGAGAGAGGAGATCTATGCTGCTCCTGATGGTGTCTCTTATCTCCAGCAGGACAGTGCAGCTCTGCTCCTCCTGTCTGGCTCTCTGTCTTTCTGTGGAGGTGGATCTGGGGGTGGATGCGGGTTGGACTGTGGTGAAAGTGCCATCTCCTTTCTTCCACTGCGTCAGGGGGTCCTCCACACGCTCCGTCACGGTTAGTACAGCTGTCAGGGGTTTATCTGTCATGGCACGCTCCACAGATACCTGCCTGGAGACAGGAGCTGACTCTCTGCCGGAAGAGGACTGGCTCTCAGCAAGCTGCCTGAGAGAGAGGGTTGTGAGAGGGGCTGCTCCTCAGTGGCGGATCTCACCCTTCAGGAAGCTGCACTTGGCCATCACATAAGTCTCTCTGTCCGTCAGCTTGACCGCAGCCTGGCCAGATTTCTTGAGGTGCAGCTTCCCGTACCAGGTGTGCATGTGCTTCCACCAGCCAAGGAGCCCCTCGAAGTGTAGCCCAGGCTCTCCGTCTTCTCTCTCCAAGCAGCCTGCTTCCTTTTGGTGTCCCTATAGAGCCTGTGTCCCTTCCGCCATAGATACTTGTTCTCTCTCAGCCACTCCAGCACCTCATCCTCATGTTCCTTTTCTATGTTGTATTGCCTCCTCTCCCATTCTTGCGTCTGCCTCTTCCTCCCTTTGGCAGGACCATCTGGGCCCTCATCAGAGGGGCTTCCAGGTTGTAGGGGTTGCTCCTCCATACCACCACCACCAGCAGCAGCATCACCAGCAGCACCAGCAGGACCAGCATGACCAGGAGCACCAGCAGGACCTGGAGCACGAGCAGGACCAGGAGCACCAGCAGGACCAGGAGTACCAGCAGGACCAGCAGGACCAGGAACAGCGCCAGCAGAATAAGCACCAGCAGAAGCACCAGCACCAGGAGCAATGCCAGCAGAGTAAGCACCACCAGAAGCACCCACCAGAAGCAGCTTCAGCAAAGTAAGCACCAGCAGAAGCACCACCGCCAGAAGCAGCATCAGCAGAGTAAGCACCAGCAGAAGCACCACCGCCAGAAGCAGCATCAGCAGAGTAAGCACCAGCAGAAGCACCACCGCCATAAGCAGCAGCAGCAGCTTCTCCAGAAGCAGAAGCAGCAGAAGCCCCAACCCCAGAAGAGCGAGCCCATGATGCAGAAGCCCCATCAGAAGCAGAGTGAGGGCTAGGGGGTGGGAGGGTGGCCCTGTCCCTCTTGCCAGGGCTGGCATCAGATGGCTGAGGCTTTCTCTTCTTCTCCATGGTTGTGGGGTTTGCTGGCTGGCAGGCAGGCTGGCAGGCAGGCAGGCAGGCTGGCAGGCAGGCAGGCAGGCTGGCAGGCAGGCAGGCAGGCAGGCAGGCTGGTAGGCAGGCAGGCAGGTAGGCAGGCAGGCAGGCAGGCAGGTAGGCAGGCAGGCAGGCGATGTGTCTGGAAGCAGGTTTTTCCTCTGAATGTTGACCTGCTTGGGAGCTGCTTCCCTTTATATCCGCGGGGCTGATGCAATGTATCCTCCCCGCATGCGCAGTGAACGCTAGGCATCCGCTAGGCATCCGCTAGGCATCCGCTAGGCTTCTGCTCCACATCCACTTCATCCGCTAGGTTTCCACTCTGCATCCGCTTCATCTGCTCGGCGTCCGCTCTGCATCTGCTCTTTCTTTTCTGTATCCACTTTGCTGCGCTCCCCTGGAAGCCTTGCGGATGTGCCATCCACTCCCATCCACTTCCATCAGTTAGGCTTCCATGGAGCATCCACTTTCCATCCACCCTGCGTGTCCCCCCCGTCTGTTTCTTTCTGTGTTGTCCGCTCTGGTTATGCAAATTTTTGCCCCTTTTGAGAGCGGATAACAACGGATGGAACATTTTTCTTGTCCGCTATGTCCTTTTTACAAACATTTTGCATCCATCGGCCAGTGTGACAGGGCCTTTAGATCATACGGCATGTTCATTCTTTGGAGGTTTTAGGTGTGGTGTATCACCCCTTACTGTCTTCCAGTATTTCTCACTTTTTCTAATAATAGCTTATTGCCTTCCTACAAGTATTGGACAGAAGTTCCAGATTCTATTAATGCATTGATTTTTGTTGGAGGATAAATTGTGTGTGATCATTCCAGTATTTATGTTTCATAATGGCAATCTTTGATTCATTATCTGGGAAATACAACAGGTTATGATAATCCATTGACAATGTCTTTGGTACTTTTCAGAACTAATCAAACGGTAGAATCCAAACAGATGGATTGGAAATCAAGATTTCTCAGCTGATATTGAGTTATAGTGGATGTACAGATTGTTCTTCTTTTTCTCTATCCGTGTTTTCTATTTAAACTCATTGTCCTGTAGGCAGAATGCCAAGATGTGTGCTGAGAACTTCACTTCAGAAAAAGGTTCATTCTCTTAGGACTCAAATCTCATCAAAATCAATGTATTGTGCTATTTGTAGTCTTCCTAACAATGTACTTGCTTATAGTTTTGGGTAGCCTGCTGATCAGCATATTGGTGCACATTGATGCTCAACTGCACAACCTATGTATTTCTTTCTCAGCCATCTTGCAAGCCTGGAGATAGTTCATTTTACATGCCCGTTGCCTCAGACTTTAGCCCATCTCCTGGCTGGAAAAGGAGTGCTTTCCTCAATAGGTTGTGTCTTACTGGGAGGCATTGCTCTGAGCTTGGGCATTACTGAATGTTTGTTGTTGGGTGTCATGGCTTATGATCACTACTTGGCCATTTGCGGCCCCTTGAGATATACCTCTGCCATGGACAGAAAGCACCATCTGCTTGCCATCTCCTGCTGGATCATTTGCTGTCTTCTCTCAACTGTCACTATTGTTTGCATCTTTCATCATTCCTTCTGTGGTCCCAATCTCATTAACCACTTTTTCTGTGAGCTGCATTTTTTGCTAGATCTTGCATGTGATGATGTAAAGCGTACCAAAGACATACTTAATGGCCTATCAGTATTTGCAGTTCTGGTTCCCTTTTCAGTTATCTTGTGTTCCTATAGTTGCATCCTCCATTCAATTTTTCAAATGCAATCAGTTGCGGGACGTTATAAGTTTTTCTCCACCTGTGGCTCCCTCCTTGCTATGGTTAGCTTGTTCTATGGTACCATCATGTCTATATACATAATCCCCCAATCAAACTCATCTCCTGATCAGAACAAAAAGGTTGCAGTTACATATCTTGTGGTCACTCCTCTGCTTAACACCATCATTTACGCTTTGTGGAATAAGGATGTCCAGAGGGCTATGATCAAGGTGTTGAAAAGAAGGAACTTTGAAGAAAAACCATGAAGATTCATATCCTGTTGCATTCATCTCTTTTGACTCAAAGCCTATTTTTTAAAGTCATTGTCAATATGTCACAAAGATAATGCAGCTGTTTATTTCTGAGAAGCTTCTGAAACATCAGACATGATTATCAATTGACTGGAATGCAATTTAACTCTGTTAATAAAATGATATAGCACTGCAAATATTGTACCTTTTTCATGACTCATCGCAATCTAATACTGATATAATGGTTTAAAACTGCAGGTCTACACTTTTTCAGCTACAATAACATTTATACTGTTAATTTATGCTACCTAACATGATAAAAAAGGTATCCCTGAGAAATTCTGAATAGAAGTTATAATAGAAATTGTTGAACCTATGTCTAAAATTTGCTAGATAGCCAATGTCAGTTTAACTCTGGAAATGAAAAAAAAATGACAAAGAAGGTGAGGTAGAATTATAATCATTTTTTAAATTTAATATCATTTATTTAGATTATAGAATAAAATACAAAAATACAAAAGGAAAAATAGGACACAGTGGGAAGGGGGAAAAGAAACAAAGGTGTGGGGAGGGAGATAAAAACCCCATTGATTTCTGACTTCCTCTTTTGCAGTAGACTAAAGCAATACCATCAAAACTTGACTTCTTATTTTTTTATTTATTTTGATTTTTCAATCACTTACAAGAAAACATGCATAAGTATAAACATAGTTTTGAACACATGAGATGGATATCTATAAGAAAAATAAAAAGAAACAATAGGAGTGGGGCGATAGGCACATTTGTGCACTTATGCACACCCCCTACAGACCTCTTAGGAAGAGAGTGAGGTCAATAGTAGACAGTCTAAGGTTAAAGTTTTTGGGGTTTGGGGAGAAAAAAACACAGAGTCAGGGACTCTGTGCTGAAGTCATATTTTCTGCAATCAAGTTTGGTGTGGTTAACCTTTAGTTTGTATCTATTGTGTGCTCTTGTATTGTTATGGTTGAAGCTGAAGTATTCATTAACAGGTAGGACATTGCAATGCATGATTTTATATATTATATTTACATCAAACCAAAGGCGGCATAGTTCTAGGTTTTGTAAGTCTAGAGCTTCAAGTCTGGTGGTATAAGGTATTCTGTAATGAGTAGAGGAGAGGAGAACT
Organism: Laticauda colubrina; assembly: GCA_015471245.1. Lineage (NCBI taxonomy): Eukaryota > Metazoa > Chordata > Lepidosauria > Squamata > Elapidae > Laticauda > Laticauda colubrina. The sequence goes on along the minus strand of BLBF01000241.1, from coordinate 15,362 downwards.
CTTCCTGATTTTTACTTTTCTGTAATTGTATAAACTAACCATTTCTATAACAAGAAATGAATCAAGTCAGTAAAACTCAAAATCAAAGTTTCATTTTTTTCACTTCAAATAGAAAGTCCAGAAGCATTCTCTATGTAACAACAAAAATACTTATATTCTTTTTTTTGAACAAAACAGTCAATTTAACCATTTCTGCCAACTCCATCAGCTTCTGTAGCCATTCATCCATGGTGGAAATCAAAATGTCTTTCCATTTTTGTGCATATCACACTTTGTCTGCAGTCAACATATATAAGATCAGAGTTCCAATTTTTTCCAAGTCTTTTTCCATTAAATCCAAAAGAAAAATTTATAGTTTCATCTTTCTCTTCATTTTAAGAATATCTCTATTAAAATACGAGTTCTACTCCAATATTCTACCATACACAAAAATAACATCACTGTCCTGAACACAAAACACCACACAAAAACCTGAAATCCAATAGCTACAAACCAACAACTGCAACCTAATCCAATAGCTACAAACCAACAACTGCAACCCAATCCACAAAACAACATAAATCCAACAAATAATGATATCCCAATCCTCATCAGAAAAGCTGTCAAGCGCGAACAAAAGCATCCTAATGCCATCTTATTTGGTCTAGAGGACATCAATAACAATGATGATATCACAATTGTCCAGAACATCATCAGTGGCTATAAAGCATCAACCATCTATCTCCTCTGTTGAAATACTTGACATTTCTCACATTGGCTGAGAGCTCAAAAATAGAGATGGGTCTGTGGCCCCACGCTTTTGCAGTCATTTGCAAAAATGAATTAAGCAAACATACATTCATTTATACTATAAATTCACTCACCAAAAACAACATCAACCATAAAAACCTCCAATCTCATCCTGACCTAACTTTACAGCAATGTGCCCACTCCCATATACCACTCACAGAACTCAAAAATTATCTAAACAATGGAGAGAAGGACCTGTACATTGATTCCCATGCAGAGTTTCAAAAGAAAGTCACACAACCCACAACTCAGCATCCAAACCTTCTTCAACCAATCTACCATCACCCAAGACTAGGCACGCCTGCCCCCAACTACCTCAATTCAAATTACAACTGGCCTTAAATGCAAGCTACTCAATGCAAGAAGCCTTGTAAATAAAATACCTGAATTTCTCCTCTTACTAAATACAGCTAAATTCGACATATTTGTCTGTGAAACATGGCTCAACCCATCTCTTCCTGACTCCAATATCCCAGTAAGAGACTATCATGTTTACTGATTTGATTGTGAAATCCATAGAGGAGGTGGTGTTGCTATCTTCTATAAAAAGTCCTTACATTGAAAAAAATCCAAGTTACCCAAGAGCTTGCTCTTCCTGAGACCATTATCTATGAACTGACCTTAAATATTACATTTTGGTTCTTATTATGTTACAGAGCACCTGATTATGACATTGAACACGTAAACAAGCTAAATATATTACTAACATGGGCAGCATCCTGCTCACATGTTTTTATCTTTCTTGGTGACTTCAATCTACCTCATGTTAACTGGACCCTAAATGAATACATGCAACCTTCTACAATGCTGTATCAAATCTGGGACTGGAACAACTAATAACCAGCAACACTCGGCTTAACAACTGCCTTGATCTAATCTTCTGCAATAGTTTGAATTCAATTTATGGAATACAAATTAAAGAACCTTTTCCCAACAGTGACCACAACATGATTGTCTTTTGTCTCAACATACATCCATACAAAAATCATCACAATGACAAAATCCCCAATTATAACTTCAAAAAAGGCAACTATGATCTTACAATCAATGATCTCTCTTCCCTTGATTGGTAATTTCTATTCACTGGATGAAATACTGTAGAAGACCATTACAACATATTTTTACTTGAAGTCAAAAGAGTCATCAAACTATATACACCAATAACAACTCTCAAAACCAGGAAAAACAGATTACCCATAACAATAAGGAAACTTCAATCCAAAAAGAGATCACTATGGTGAGAAAACAAATCTGGTCACGTTGCCAACTTCAAAATCTGATACAAAAATCTATGCCACCAGATAAAAACTGAATGCACTAATTATCACATTAAACAAGAGGAAAACCTTCTACGCACAAATGCCACCCATGCTTTCTACAATTTTGTAAACAACAAACTAAAAAACTCAAGGTCCATCCCACCCCTGAAAGGACCGAATGGCAAAGACTGCAATGATGACACCATTAAAGCAAACCTCTTTAATACATTCTTTGGCTCAGTATTTGTAAACAGCAATGAATCAAGCCCAGTACTTCCTAGTCGAACCACAGACAGCTACAATGATCTAATATATGTTGATTTTACAGAAGAGATTGTTGAAAAAGCACTGCGCAATGTAAAACCATCCCTATCTATTGGACCGGACAGAATATGTGCCTACTTCTTTAAAAAGCTATCCACTGCCATAGCCGAAACTCCAAGCATAATCTTTGAAAAATCTTGCAGAACCAGCTCCTTGTCAAACATATGGTCTCAAGCCATGGTCATCCCCAACTTCAAAAAGGGAGACCCCAGCCTAGTTGAAAATTACAGACTAATCTCTTTACGCTGTGTCACCTGTAAAATCATGGAATCAATTATTAACCAATCCATTATCCTCCACTTAGAGTCAAACAACCTACTCTCTAATAAACAATTTGTTTTCAGAAAAAAAAAAACTATCCTGTAATCTGCAGCTCTTGCACTGCAGAAATATATAGGCAACACAACTCGATCAGGGAAAGCAATAGACGCAATCTACATAGAATTCTGAAAAGCCTTTGATTCAGTGGTACATGGCAAACTACTCCTAAAACTAAAATCCTATGGTATCCCTGGACACCTACCTAACTGCACAGAAGCATTCCTGTCAAACAGACAACAAATGGTCAAAATTGGGAGTGTCCTACAAATTCTGTACCTGTCAACAGTGTCATCCCCCAAGGCAGTGTTCTAGGACCAACTCTCTTCATAAATGACCTCTGTGATCATATTAAGAGTAACTGTGTCCTTTTTGCTGACGATGTTACGCTATTCAACATCACAGATAATTCTGCTACCCTTCAAAAAGACCTTGACTATGTATCAGAATGGTCAATCAAATGGCAACTTCAAATCTCAACAAATAAATGCTCCGCCTTACATATTGGTAGAAAAAATCAGAAAATAAAATACAAGCTAAATAGTCAAGACCTTGTTGATCATCCAAACTTCATCAAGGACCTTGGAGTACTCATCTCAAATGATCTAAGTGCAAAAGCCCACTGTAAGTACATAGCCAAAAAGGCGTTAAGAGTTGTTAACCTAATCCTACATAGCTTCTTCTCTGGTAATATCACACTACTAACTAGAGAGTACAAAACATTTGCTAGAGCTATACTTGAATGCAGCTCATCAGTCTGGAATCCATATCATGTATCTGATAGTAACACAATTGAAAAAATCCAGAAATATTTCACAAGAAGAGTTCTCTGCTCCTCTATTCATTACAGAATAACTGATGCCACTAGACTTGAAACTCTAGACCTAGAAAATCTAGAACTATCCCACCTCTGGTCCAATCTAAACATAGTATATAAAAACATACATTGCAATGTCCTACCTGCAAATGAATACTTCATCTTTAATCAGAACAATACAAGAGCATACAATAGATATAAACTCAAGGTTAACCACACCAAACTTGACTGCAGAAAATATGACTTCAGCAATAGAGTAGTCAATGTTTGGAATACTCTTCCTGACTCTGTGGTTTCTTCCCCAAACTGCAAAAACTTTAACCTTAGAAGCAAGTTGTGTGGTGGCTGCTCATACAATTCCCATTGAATGATTCCTATCTCAATATCAGCAAATCTTATCATTTCAAAACTCCCTGAAATATTGTCACTATAATTCACCTATAATAGTATGTTTTATCAAATAGACCTTAGACATCTATGATCTGTAAAGAGTCACAAGTCAATCTAAGAATGCAAAATAATAAAATACTTAGTTTATAAAGTAAGGGAACTCTTCAAAATGTATTGAGAATTTTGAAATGATTATATGAGTTAACAGTTTATAAGTTTCTATGTTATTGATAACTTTGGCTGAAGATGATCCTAACTGAATTGTTTCCCAATGGACAAAGGACTTCTTACAAAGATACTTAAGAACATACAATATATTCATTCCATGAAGGTTACAGATAAAGGAATATAGTGTGTCATACCACCCCTTAGCCCTCCCTAAATGGTTTACAGAGACAGCATATTGCCCCAAAATTTTGGATCCTCATTTTATCCACCATGGAAGGATGGAAGGCTAAGTCAGCCTTGAGCCTGCGGGTATTTGAACTGCCAAATTGCAGGCAGTCGACAGTCAGCAGAAGTAGCCTACGGTACTATACTCTAACCACTGCACCAACAAGGCTCAACTGAGATTCTATTAATGCATTGATTTCTGTCTGGAGGACAAATTGTGTGTGAATCATTCCAACATTCAGGTTTCATAATGGCAATCCTGAGATAGGAGTTGGTTCATTATCTGAGATTATCACAGTGTATATCCGAGATATACATTGTGATGATCCATTGATAATGTTTTGGTCCTGTTCTGAACTAATCAAAAGGTAGAATCCAGACAGTTGGATTGGAAATCAAACATTCTCAGCTGATATTGAGTTATAGTGGATGTACAGATTATTCTTCCTTTTCTCTATCCGTGTTTTGTATTTAAACTCATTGTCCAACAATTGCTCTGTATGCAGAATGCCAAGATGCGTGCTGAGAACTTCACTTCAGAAACAGGGCTCGTTCTCTTAGGACTCACATCTCATCAAAATCAATGCATTGTGCTATTTGTAGTCTTCCTAACAATGTACTTGCTCACAGTTTTGGGTAACCTTCTAATTATCATATTGGTACACATTGATGCTCAACTGCACAAACCTATGTACTTCTTCCTCAGCCATCTTGCAAGCCTGGACATAGCGTATGTCACCAGCTCTTTGCCTCAGACTTTAGCCCACCTGTTGGCTGGAAAAGGAGTGCTTTCCTCAATAGGTTGCATCTTACAGGGAGGCACTGCTCTGAGTTTGGGCAGTACTGAATGCTTATTATTGGGTGTTATGGCTTATGATCGCTACTTGGCTATCTGCAACCCCTTGGGGATATGCCTCTGCCATGAACAGAAAGCACCAACATCTGCTTGCCATCTCCTGCTGGATCATAGGTTGTCTTCTCTCAATTGTCACTATTGTTTGCATCTTTCATCATTCCTTCTGTGGTCCCAATCTCATTTACCACTTTTTCTGTGAGCTACTTTTTTTGCTAGATCTTGCATGTGATGATGTCAAGCGTACCAAAGACATACTTAATGGTCTATCAGTATTTGTAGTTTTGGTTTCCTTTTCAGTTATCTTGTGTTCCTATAGTTGCATCCTCCATTAAATTTTTCAAACGCAGACAGTTGCAAGACGTTGTAAGCTTTTCTTGACCTGTGGCTCCCACCTTGCTCTGGTCATTGTGTTCTATGGAACCCTCATCTCTATATACATAATCCCCCAATCACATTTATTTCTTGATAGGAACAAAAAGGTTGCAGTTCTGTATCTTGTGGTCACTTCCATGCTTAACCCTATCATTTATACTTTGCAGAATAAGGATATCCACAGGGCTGTGATCAAGGTGTTGAAAAGAAGGAACTTTGAAGAAAAACCATGAAGATTTATATCCTGTTGAATTTATCTCTTTTGTCTCAAAGCTCATTTTTTAAATCATTATCAATACTTCACTAAAATAATTCAGCTGTTTATTTCTGAGAATTTTTTGAAACATCAGACATGATTATCAATTGACTGGGATACAATTTAACTCTGATTCCTCTAACTTTGTTCAAAGAAAGGCTTTGAAAGCTCAATCTTTTTCAATTACTGAAAAGCTACTGCAGAAGAGGAACTGCATAACCTTTCAGAGATAAGGTAACAAAAGTAGGAAAACCTTAAGGTAAGAAAAGGTAAGAAAAGTAGAATAACATTAAGAAATCTTTTCAGGCAAATGTTATTAATTTGGTTGAAACACACAATAAAATGGCATAGCACTGTAAAGATTGTACCTTTTTCATCACTCAATGCAATCTAATAAATTAAAAATTGTATTAGAAATTGTATTAAATTTGTATTTAATATAAAAATTGTATTAAAAATTATAGCTCTACATTGTATCAGCTATAAAAATATTGTACTGCCTAACATATATACCTAATATATGATGAACATGTTTTTTTAATACAACCCTGGAAAATGCTAAATAGGAATTGCAACAGAAGCTGTTGAATCCTATGTCTAAAATTTGCCAGATATCCAATTTCAGTTTAACTCTGGAAATAAAAAAAGATAATGATGAAGAAAGTAAGGAAGATTTATAACCAAATTTAACCATACCAAAAATTAACAATACTGTTCTAAATTACAATATAAAGCATAAGTCACACAATTTTGCTCTGTATGCTCTGTATGATCAAAAATTTAATCTTTACAATTAAAACCATTGTATGCTCAAAATGTAAGATTTAAATTGGAGCCATCTAAATCTATTTCCTAAAGCTACTTCCTAAAGGCCATGGTGTTATCACGTCTCACCTTCTTCACTGAAGGATATTTTAGAATTCATCTTCTAAATCTTCTGCTTACTCGTATAAAGAAAATCAGTATAAAATGTTCTATAGTTGGCATTTAGCACCAGTGAGATTGGCAAAAATATATCCAAATACAAAATTATAGTGTTGGTAATGAAAACAAAAAGATGGAACGTTTTTTCACATGTGGTGGCAATGCCCAAAAGCTAGAAAATATTGGATAAAGCCCATGTCACACTGGCCAATGGATGCAAAAAGGACACAGCAGACGAGCAAAATGTTCCATCCGTTGTTATCCGCTCTCAAAAGGGGCAAAAATTTGCATAACCGGAGCGGATAACACGGACGCGGGGAGGACGCAGGGCAGATGCAAAGCGGATGCGGAACGGAAGCCCAGCAGATGGAAGCGGATGGGAGCAGATGGCGCAACTGAAGGGCTTCTGGGGGGCCTCAGCGAAGCGGATGCAGAACGGATAGAGCGGATGCAGAACGGACGCCGAATGGATGAAGCGGATGCACAGCGGATGCACAGTGGATGCACAGCGGAAGCCTAATGGATGTCTGGCGTTAATTGCGCATGCAGCGAGGATGCATTGTGTCAGCCACGTGGATATAACGGAAGCAGCTCGGAAGCAGGTCGCCATTCAGAGGAAAGACCTGCTGCCAGACACATCAACTGCCTTGCCTGCCCTGCCTGCATGTCTGCCTGCCAGCCTTGCTGCCAGCCTCCCTGCCAGCCTAGCTGCCAGCCTTGCTGCCAGCCTTGCTGCCAGCCTCCCTGCCAGCCTTGCTGCCAGCCTGCCCACCAGTCTTGCTGCCAGCCTGCCTGCAAGCCTTGCTGCCAGCCGGTCTGCCTGCCAGACTTGCTGCCTGCCTTCCTGGCAGCCTTGGTTCATGTCTACCTGCCAGCCTTGGTGCCTGCCTGCCTGCAAGCCTTCCTGCCAGCCTTGGTGCCTGCCTCCCTGCCAGCCTTCCTCCAAGCCTTGGTTCATGTCTGCCTGCCAGCCTTGGTGGCTCCCTGCCTGCAAGCCTTGCTGCAAGCCTGCCTGCCAGACTTCCTGCCAGCCTTCCTGCAAGCCTTGCTGCCAGCCGGTCTGCCTGCCAGCCTTGCTGCCTCCCTTCCTGCCAGCCTTGGTTCAACTCTGCCTGTCAGCCTTGGTGCCTGCCTGCCTGCCAGCCTTCCTGCCAGCCTTGATGCCTGCCTCCCTGCCAGCCTTCCTGCAAGCCTTCTTTCATGTCAGCCTGCCAGCCTTGGTGGCTGCCTTCCTGCCAGCCTTGGTTCCTGCCACCTCCCTGCCAGACAGCAACCCCACAACCATGCAGAAGCACAGCAAGCCTCAGCCATCTACTGCCAGCCCTTGCAAGAGGGACAGGGCTACCTTCCCGCCCCCTGTCCCTCACTCTGGTTCTCCTGGGGCTTCTGCAGCACGGGCTCACTCTTATGGGACTGGCACTTCTGCTGCTTCTACTTCTGGAGGAGCTGATGACAAGCACTCCAGCACCAGCCACCTCCACAGCACCTGCACCCTTCACACCTTGGACTGAGCGACCAAGATGAGTGCCAGAGACTCTTTTTTGTTGGATAGCTTGTTGTTAATAAAGTCTATTTATGATTCACACACTTGCTTCATTTCTTATTTTAATAAAGTCTTGGTGGAAACTTTTAGAAATGGTTTAAGTCTTTGCATGCTTGTGGGATGGGTTAAGATAGCAGTGGGATGGGTTGAGATACCTGTGGGATGGGCAGGGATACCTTTGGGATGGGTAATAGCTGTGGGATAGATAAACCTCCAGTGCAAGCATAGTGGGACTGTATGGTCCACCCTCCCAGGTGTCACACCTACAGCCCTTTATTATCAATAATAATGTAATAATTATCCACACATGTCAACATAAACACAACTCTTAATTAAATGCCCTGTTCATTGTAGCCCAACCAAACATACATGGCCCAATCTCATGGGTGTGATGAGACAGGCTGAAGGAAGCATCCATTAAGCATCTACCATCCTGTCTTGCCACTCCACTGCTCCAGCTCGGGAGTTGCACCAGTGTCTCAGGTGGTTGCGCTGCTTCTTCCCTTCATGTAAGGCTCTGTTGGGGCCTTGCAGATCCTCAGTGTCTATCAGGTTTTGCCCTTACCTCCATTCCCCAGGCTCCATGTCCCCATTGCCTTGTTGGAGGTCCACGAGCCTGTTCTGCAAGACTGGGTAGCGGGTGTGCATGAGATTGTGCAGGATGCAGCAAGCTTCCGTGATCCTCCTCATGGTCTCTGGGCAATGCTGCATAGTGGTGAGAAGTAGCTGGAACCTGTTGGCCAGGATGCCAAAGGCGTTCTCCACCACCCGCCTTGCCCTGGACAGCCTATAGTTGAAGATCCTCTCTTCACGGGTGAGGAGTCTGGAGGTGTAGGGCTTCATGAGGTAGGTTGCGAGGGAGAAGGCGTCATCCCCCATGATGAAGTAGGGCACATCTTGTGTGTCGTTGGGCAGGGGGTCTGGATCTGGGAAGCCCACGATGAGGTTGCATTCCAGTTCCTCCTTGAGGTCACTGGCGTTGTATACCTGGGCATCTGAAGATGAGCCGTTGCCTGAAGCATTGATGTACATGAACTTGTAGTCAGCATCGAACATGGCGAAGAGGATGATGATGAAGAAGCCCTTGTAGTTGAAATAAGTGGATTCTGAGTTGGCTGGTGCTTTGCAGGCCACGTGCTTGCCATCTATGGCTCCAACGGTGTGGGGGAAGTTCCACCTATGATACCACTGCTCTGCAACTTTCTTCCATCCTTTTTCAGTGGAGGGGCACTGGAGGAGCTCCTCCTTGTATTCTTCGATGATAGCCTGCACCACTTCTCTGACCAAAATGCTGATGGTGTTGGATGGCACCCTCCAGCCGTACTGCATGCTCCTGTAGGAGGTCCCTGAGGCCAGGTGGCGCAGAGTGAGTGCCACCTTGAGCCCAGGTTCCAGGCTGGGCTGGAAGCTGGTGTTTGCCTTGGTCAACCTGGGTGTCAGGCGCTTCACAACTTCGTCAAACATGGCTGGAGGCATCCTCATGAAGTTCTGGAACACCCGTGTGTCTTCGTTCCTGAGCTCCACCATCAGCTTGTTGTACATTCCGTCCTCTGCTCTTCTGGTGAACCATCTTCGGATCCAGACTCTTTTTGGGTGGCTCCTTTTCTTCTCGCAGTAGAGTTCACAGAGCCTGCAGATAGCTTCGCACTGTTGCAGAATGATGGTGGCTGCCGAAAGGACTTTGTTACAATCCACGGTGGATATGACTGGATGCTGTGGAAGAGCAAGAGCCAGATGAAGGCTGCAGAGGTCTGAACCGCTGGGCTTCTGTTCTGAAAGTGAGATGCAGGTGAGTTGCTCCCCCTTTTTATAGGCTGTCAGGCGGAGCTCCATTCAAAATCCAGGAAAGAAATACTTAGACTCTTTAGTTTAGAGAAAAGATATCTTTTACTGAAAGTGAACTGGTAGCAACCAAAGAATTCTGAATCTGAGAATTTAGGCGCGCAATTCACATATAGAAAGTGATGGAAATGTTCCCATCCCCAATAGTTCAAATGACACTTCCAATTAGAAGTTGTGGATATGATCATGTGGGCATCTTCAGGTGATATTGAGGCCTCTGTCCGTTGACCTTGGCATATTTTGATAACGGGTTGCAGTTGCGCGTAGAGAAGAAAGCTAAGCGAGAAATAGAAACCTAACTCTATTTTATGCTCCCCCCTCCCATTTATACAACAGACGAATGTAACACCTCCAGCTCATTTCCCAACTTATTCCTACCTCCCTTCCCCCCCCCGTTACTTATGGCAGTCGAAAAGATGCAAAGCAATAGCAGAAGATCTTGAAGACTGACATTCGGCCCTCCTAGAAAAAGGAATATCATCAGTCCTAGAAGTCCCAGAAGAGAGAGAGGAGAAAATATAAAGACAATTATTAATCATTAAACAATTTCAAAACAATACACTCCTAAGGCTTATCAGGATACTTTGAACAAAATGCTTTGATCAACTTAGGGGCTTTAACATCGGTTTCATTAACCAATTCAGCTTGTGAAGAAGGGAAATGTTTCCAGGCTACAAGATACTGGAGTCGACCCCTCCATTTGCGAGAATCCAGAATTTCTTTAACTTCAAAATGTTGTTCGCCTTCAATCAATATTGGTATGGGAGAGTCAGTCTGGATGGGTCTTAGGTCAGAAGTACGTTCAGGTTTTAGCAAACTAACATGGAAAACCGGATGAATTCGTCGAAGAGTTTTGGGTAAGTTCAGCTGGACCGTTACAGGATTTATAATCCGTTCAATTGTGAATGGACCAACGTACTTAGGACCAAGCTTCTTTGACTTTTGAGTGGTCTGCAGGTATCTGGTGGACAGGAAAACCTTGTCGCCCACTTTATATTCTTTCTGTGGGGATCTTTTCTTGTCTGCAAATTTCTTATGAGCTTGATGGGCCTCATCTAATGCTTTGCGTGTTACTGGCCAGTTAAGTTGGAATTGAGTTATCCATTCATCCAACGAATGGATGTTGGGCTTTTCACGAGGAAGTTCAGGTATGGGAACGAAATCTTGTCCCGAAGCCACTTTAAATGGAGTAAATCCAGTACTGCTGTGTACGGAGTTGTTGTATGCCACTTCGGCAAATGGTAGTAATTCGGACCAGTTATCTTGTTGATAATTTATGTAACATCTGAGATATTGTTCTAACACTGCATTAGTCCTCTCACAGGCCCCATTGGTTTGGAGGTAGTGGGCGGAGCTTAGCCCCTGGGAGGAGCCTATTAACTTCAGGAACTCTTTCCAAAAATTTGAGGTAAATTGGACCCCTCTGTCAGAGATTATGCGTTCCGGGATGCCATGTAACCTATAGATATGTGATATAAATAGTTTAGCCAGCGTCTTAGCAGAGGGAATCTTGGAACAAGGTATGCAATGTACTTGTTTGGAAAACAAATCAGTCACTACCCAGATGACCGTGTTTCCACCACTTTCGGGTAATTCTACTATAAAGTCCATAGAGATTTTCTTCCAGGGAGTCGTTGGTCTAGCTACATTTTGTAACAATCCTACTGGCTTACCAGGAGGTCTCTTTGCCGAAGCACAAATCGGACAGCTAGCTACATAAGCTTCAATGTCCTTCTTTAAAGTAGGCCACCAGAATTGCCGCTTAACCAGATGTAAGGTCTTCACAAATCCGAAATGGCCAGCTGCATTAGAATCATGAGCCTGTTGTAGTATTTGGCTCCTCAGTACCTGTGGCACATACAACTTGGCCCCCACCCAAGCCAAACCATCTCTAATTGTATAGTCACTTGAATGAGCCAGGAACCATTCGTCCAGTTTTAAAACTTCTTTTAATTGTTTGGTAAGGTCATTCGATAAAACCACTTCTTGGTTCTTCCTTTGGGCTCTGGTGACCACTGGGGCAGCTAGGTGTTTAGCTGAGACAATTGGGCTTATCACCACCTGACGCATACTATTATATTGAGGTAGTCTAGAGAGAGTATCCGCCATGAAGTTCTTCCCGCCTGGAATGTACTTCAATGAGAAATTGAATTGCTTGAAGTACTGGGCCCGGCGAACTTGTTTAGGGGACAGCTTCTGGGGTGTTTTTAAGGCTTCCAGATTCTTATGATCAGTCCATACCTCAAACGGGTGATTTGCTCCTTCCAGGAAATGTCTCCAGGTCAGCAAGGCCCAACGAACTGCAAAAGCTTCTTTCTCCCAGACGGCCCATCTTCTCTCTGTTTCAGACAGTTTACGGGAGGTATATGCACAAGGCTGTAAGGTCCCTTTCTCGTTGATTTGAAGTAATACCGCTCCAATAGCTACATCACTTGCATCGGCTTGAATCACGAAAGGAGTGTCCATATCCGGGTGTTTCAGCACTGGTTCTGCAGCAAACAGTCATTTTAGCTTTTCAAAAGCGGCTTGGCACTCCATGGACCACTCCAGCGGCTTTCCTGGCCTTGGCTTCACCTCCCCTTTTGTTTTCAAGAGATTTGTGATGGGCATTGCTATCTTAGCAAACGTCAGGATGAATTGCCGATAAAAATTTGCAAATCCCAAAAAGCTTTGAAGTTGTTTTCTGGTGCGTGGTGGAGCCCACTCCAGAATGGCACGCACCTTCTCTGGATCCATCTCCATGCCTTCGGATGAAATGCGATATCCCAAATAGTCAATTTTGTCTTGGTGGAATTCACACTTTGACAATTTAGCATACAACTTAGCAGCACACAGTTTCTGTAAAACTGACTGCACTAACTTCACATGATCATCCAGGGTCTCCATGTAGATAAGGATATCATCAAGATAAACCAAAAAACCCCTGTATAAATGTTCATGTAACACTTGATTTATAATTTGCATGAATACAGCTGGGGCCCCTTGTAAACCAAAAGGAAGAACGTTGAATTGGAAACAACTCATCGGGCAGTTAAAAGCGGTCTTCCACTCATCCCCTTCCTTAATTCGAATCCGGTAGTATGCTTCTCTCAAATCCAACTTCGTGAAGATCTTTCCCTTCGCTAAATGGACCAATATGTCTTTCATCAAAGGAAGGGGTACACGTTTTCCACAGAAATAGCGATCAAATTTCTGTAATCCACCACCAAGCGTTTGGAACCATCTTTCTTTTCACGGAACAACACTGGGGCCACTACACAGGGTCTAGCAGGTTGAATGAAACCACGTTCCAAATTTTTATCAATAAATAATCTTATCTCTTCCAATTCCCATGGGGTCATTGAGTACAACTTTGGTTTCGGGAGCTTCACCCCAGGCAAAATCTCAATAGCACAGTCTGTTGGTCGGTGAGGTGGAAGCTCATCCGAGGCCCTCTCACTGAACACTTCTTTTAAAACCCAATACTCTTTAGGAATTTTCTCCTCATCTTTTACGGGCTCAGTACCTGTAGAAGCTATTTCAATTAGGTCCCCAGGCTTCGGCTGAGATCTGGCCCCTTCTCTCGGTCGCTGCTTTGTGCGTATGCGCAACAACCCCTTTCTCCAGTTAACCTGGGGGTTCCATTTCCGGAGCCAGGGCAATCCCAGTATTAATGGTTGCTCCATCCCAGGGACCATAATAAAGCACAGGGTCTCATCATGCTCTCCCATGACCATTTCTATAGGTTCCATGACAAAACGTGCAGGGCAACCTCCAGCCACTGATCCATCTAGTTGGCAAAGGGAAATGGGCATCTTCAAAGGTTTTAACTTTAGGCCCATTTTCTTCACTACTTCCGTGTTTATTATACACCTGGTGCACCCAGAATCTAACAGGGCTAGCATCTCCCCTTCGACCCCTGAATTGGGTACCCTCAACTTCACCGGAATGGTCATAGGGCCCACACTTGGACTTACCAGGAAGTCATCTTCCGAGTCAGAATCCTCCTCCTCAGGGGTCACTGGGGCTTCTGATTCCTCTCCTGCGGGAGGGGCGACCTCTGCTGTCTCTTTCGACTTTAGTGCTGTTTCGCGAGGCTTCGCTGGGGACTTTTCAGGTTTCTTTCCTTCCTTTGGCGCCCCCTTTGGCTCCAACTCGACTCTGCAGTTCACAGCCCGGTGACCTTCTTTCCCGCATTGAAAGCAGGCCGAGGGGTTGGGTCTTGACGCCACTCCTCCCTTCTGGGGTTTAGGAGCCTCTTGAGGGCGCGAGGGGGAAAACTTGCTCCACCCATAACCTCCCCGCCATTTACTTCGGATTAAATCAATTTCCACTTCTTCTGCCAGCAGGTACCACATCTGCAAGTCATTGGGGTCTCTTCTAGCAGTGTATCTCTGGTACACATCTTCATTTAAACCATCTTTAAACAGTTCTATCAGGGCTTCTTGGGGCCAGCCTCGGAAATGGCCTGCTAACTGTCTAAATTCTTGAGTGTAATCAGCCACAGACCTCCGCCCCTGTTTTATGTTTTTCATCCTAATTCGGGCCTTGTGCTCCGCCAGTGGGTCCTCAAACCTAGCCCGCAGTGCAGCCATAAATAGGTTATAATTCAGCAACTGAGGAGCATTATTATTATGCAAAGTCACCATCCACTCTGCCGCTATTCCCTCCAGAGCCCTGGTAACACACCTCACTTTGGCTGCTTCTGAGGGAAAATCCTCCCCATACTCCTCCATATGGCTCCAAACTTGAGCTAAGAAAAATCCCAAGGCTTTGGGATCCCCTCCGTATTTTACTTCTAATGGAGGCAGCCTAGGAGCTCTACGCCTTCTAGGAATCAAACCTCCCTCTGAAGACCCTGGGGCTACTGCTGGATTGGGTTGATTTATGGGAGAGGGAGTTGCTCTGCTTCTTCTGGCTGGGGCTACTTCCCCTCCCCCTTCATACCTTTGTGGAGCTTGAGGTTGTTCAAAGGCTTCATTCAGGAGTTTCCTGGCTTGATCCAGCAAGAGTTCCCTCTTTTCCTTCTCTTGCCAAGGCTCCTCTTTTCCATGCCGGCGGGTAGTTGTGACCCCAGGGGGGAGGGTCCTTCTCCGGATCTTTCCAACCAACTCCCACCGACCATCTAGGCTTCACAGCTGGATCCTCTTCCAGACTGAGCTCTGCTAGTGATTGGGCTTCCTGCACCAGCAAAGAATCTTGGCCTCCAATGGCTCCCAGATCCTCCTGGTCACTATTTGAAGATGACATGATGTCCAGGCCCCCTCAGAAGAAAATTGGGTATTCTCTCTGGGTGGGCA